>JASDQU010312669.1:0-13525 GCA_032191745.1 Picea mariana | reverse complement strand
TCTTTCTGAAAATTCAAACAGGGAAAAAAGGGATGACTGTACAGTCCATATAGTCCACGTGGCATGTCCGTACAGCTGACGTGGCGATTTCAGATTACAACACATGGCATCCTGGGATGACGACATGTGGCATCACCGAGAGGTGACATGTGGCAGGTGGATTTGGCCGATTTGGTGTACGGTTGGACTAATCCTGAGGTGACACGTGTCACCACTTGAAGGGTGACGTCAACAGCTGACATGACAGGCTGACGCAGTAGGTGACTGGACAGTATGGTGGCTGACGCGGCAGGTGACAGGGAAGTATGGACAGGTTGATGTGGCACACATGTGGATGAATCAGATGCTGACATGTGTCAGATTGTGGTTGGTTTTTAAGGCGCCACGTGGCCCAATCACGGGCTGCCATGTGGAACTATATAATTGGTTATTGGTTGTGTGTTAAAATTTTTGTTATGGTTCGACCGGGATTCGAAACCGAGACCTCTCGGTGAGCAAAGTACCAACGAATTCGGGCTAGCCAACCCGTCGTCGGTTGGTGTTTGTAAACCATATGTAAATTATTGTATTTAAAATTGTTCAAAGGTTTGAACCGGCGGGAATAGGGCCGGGGCTTAGCCCCAGCCCTCGGCACCAAACCATATACATATAACCATAGCACATAAAACCACATGCGCAAAGTAAAAAAGAGCGCGGGGTTGTTAGCCCGTGATCCCATGCGGATCCCACGGGACCCAGAGCTGAACCGTCGAACGCGCGGGAGTTTGTTACACCAATAGCCACGAGGCCTATATAACTGCCACGAGACCAGGAGCTGGGGCCAATAGGAAGGGGCCAGCACGTAAGGCGCATGGCCACATGGCCAATTATATGACCAGGGGCGCGCCAAAAGGGGGTTGCGCCCAGTTTTTGGCCAATAAATTATACAAAGTGGGTTTTTTTGTTATGAATTTGGTTTTTTTTTAATTAATTATGCCTATTTTTAATTGATTTTCTCCATTTTTGGGGGATATTGGGAATTTTTGGAGGCCAAATTCTTGGAGGAAGTTGGGGATGTGCAACCAACTCCAAGGCTATATAAACCAGGCCTGTTTGAGGCCAAGGACAGTCATTCAGAGCAGAGTTATGCTGAAGAAAAGCCAAGCCAAAGTCAGTTTGATGCAGGGAAGCCTTTGAGGAGGAGACGCTGTCTGATCATTTCTGGGAGCTTGGAGCATCAATTTTGCATGCCGTTTTCTTTGCAAGGTTCTAGAGATCTGGGAGAACAAGACCAGATCAGTCTTGTAGCCATTTGGCATTGCAGAGATGTAATTTTGAGCACTTGAGCAGAAATAAAGAAGCCTTCCCCAGAAAGAAAAGGCCCAGAGACGTAGGAAAAAGTTGTGCCGAACTCCGTTATCAACCTGCGTTTTTATGGTTTGTTGTCTATTATTCATTTCAGATCTGCATATGTGTATTTGACTATCATAATTCTTTTTCTTTCCTCATTCTTTCGCTAAATTCTCAAATGGTTAATTAATACATGCAAGATTAAAACTCAACCATAGTCATTTAAAAGATCCTACGGATCACTTGTCTCAAGGGGAGGGGCATGTTAAGCCCTAATATTGTCTTATTACCCCTTAATTGGAGCATAATATATTAGTAATGTTATTTTATTTATGTCGGCTTTAGGCCATTAGTTGTAATTATACCTCCTAGTCTCCTATATATACCAAGGAGACATTTTCATTTTGAATCATCTTGTACTTGAACATTTAAGGGGGGTAAAAGGAGTTTTCCCTCTCCAAGAGACTTATTATCTGAAATTATCTCTTTTTCAAGGTGTTGAGTAATTTTTCTAAGGATTTTCTATGCTATATTGATATTTGGTTCTTAACAGAAGTTCTTGCAAGGAGTGTAGTGAAATCATCCACAAGGAGTGCGTTGACGAAGGTTCATAGTTTATCTCTGAAAGCTCAGGAGAGATATCGTTGTTCTCATTTCTACAGAAGTGTAGGTGAGGCACAGGAGCCGTGCAAGGTGTGTGTAGGCTGGTTGAAAGCTTAGAACTTAGCAATCAAGGGGAGAGTTGAAGGACTATTGTTGCAGAAAAGTGCATAGAGTCGAGAATTCAAATATTTAAAAGTATTTGAGGGATTGCCACAAGGAGTGCATGCAGGAGTCTTTTCGAAGACTCGAAATTGCCAAGAAATTCAGAAGGGGTAGCATCATTGAAGTGTTAAAGGAGGACAAGTTCGAACTACTTCGAAGGGGGATAAGGGTCGAAGTCATCCAATAGAAGTTAAGTCCCAGTAGAAGAACTTTGGTTATTTCACAGGAGTTATCAAGGAGCAACTAGCGGTCAAAATTCTTTGTGGGGAATTCCCAAAATCACAAGGACCATAGGATCCAAGGAATTTACAGGGTGGTTAGAGGTAGGAGAGCTTACCACTCTAGGATCCAGAATCAACGTGGGTCATTGACCTTGCTTTGCACAAGCCGTCGGATCATTTCGTCATTTCAGGGATCCTAATGACAAAGAGTTGAGCACAGTGAAACGAAAATCCCAAAGTCGCGAGTTGCGACAGAAATTGGATTAGAGTTTTAGGATTTCGGTACTTTGGGTGTCGAGAGACAAAGGAGGCAGCACTTTGGGAATGAAAGTTTTGAAAACCTAAAAGAGTGACAGGTGGAAGAAGTCTACGTCAAAGGTATAAAACCGCAAGGATGACAGGTGACGTGTCTTCGTCAATTGGCGGACTCAAACCTTGTGGACCGTTTTGGGGTTTGGAGGTCGAAGGATTGGGAGTCTTGCATTTGGATTCATGAAATCATGAAGTCTGAAATCTCGATGAAGGGAGAAGCCCCTTGAAAAGTCAACCTTTTCCAAGTGCATCGAATTTTAGCAATTCGGGTTTCGAAGGTTGTAGGGACAGGAATGCTTGACATCAAGGGTCACGAAATCGTGAAACTCGAAGTCTCAAACTTGCAAAGGGCGCGATCCTATTTTGAATCAGAAGATTTGGGTTGATGCTTCATGTTTGATCACACAGGCACACCCATAAGGACCTGTGGATACACTGTTGTGTGTGAAGGGTATTTCCCACGTGGAAACCAAAGATTCTATTAAACTCAAAGGGAATATTTAGAGCGATCCTGTGTGGACCTCAACCCAAGGGTTTGGGGGTATGTGTCACGTATTAAGGAATATCTTATCATGGAAAATATTGCTAAGTGTTAAATCAATAAGAAAATAATGTTTCTCAAGTAGCATTGCTTGTTAATCAACCATGTATCTCTAAATTATTGATAGATCATTCCTTATGAATTATTTGCATGAATGTTATATGGATATACATATTATAACTCACAACCAACACTATGGAATACCTCTTGAATTATCTACATCTAAATCCAATGACAATCCACACTCAAATAGTGGTCACTTGAAAATATTGTGACCTAAAAAATGACATATTACAATAATTTATTATAGAAATAAATTTTCTCAGTGTAATTCACTTAACAATATGAGCTCAATGTTGTGTCAAATTAACCTCCATAAATGGCACTATAATTACTCAATTACGAAGATGACATAAGCTAAAATTCAATTATGCAAGTACACAAAATTTGGACACCCAAACACTTCATATATATTTAGAATATGAAGTACATGCACCTACCAATATCTTATCAGGGGTTGTTAGAAGTAGGGCTCTTCAAACCATAGAGATGGAAACTGTTAGCATTGAGTGTCACATTTATACTGTTGTGAGTGCAAGCCCAGTACCAATCAGAATATAAATGGACTAAATGGTTTGAGTAGGTGGATCAAAAAGACTTGGAATTAAAGGGAGAGGGAAGCAAAATGTATGCAAAGGCATTCCATTAAGCATGGAGTCATAACATCCTACATATCAAAGGCAATCAAACTATATATCAGAAAAAAGGGATATATAATGATGAGTACAAGCATATTGAATACGAAAAAAGGAAGAACATCCATTGTACATAGATCCTTTCTGCAATAGATTAATTATTTCTTAAACAATGAACAATGATTTAATGGGAAAACTACAACATATTGTTTGTTGTTCATGAATCCATCAATTAATGACAATTATGATCCTAAAAACCAACAATATATTCAATCAACAAGATAACAAATAAATGGGAAAATGAAGAAGACCATCTAAAAACAACTCTCATGAATCTTTGATGGAAGAAAATGTCATTAAAAACAGGCTCCCAGGCTTACAAATGAACAACTAATTTGCTCATATATCTCTCTCCTCTCTTGGATCATGAATCCAACCTCTTCCTGATAAAAATCCACTGTCATATATAGTGAATGATCTCTATCTACCCTAAGGAGGTAAAAACCAAAGAGATACATAGGATCCTCCTCCATTTAGGAGTCTTGTTACAAAACATTCCAACAAAAACCTAACAAATTCCTATTTTTTGGGATCTTGTCTATTGCAATAAATGCCTTTTGAAACAGGTCATGATGCTTGATATAGATATGGAACACATGTCCATCATATCCAACTAACTCCTAGGAGACCATTCTAATCTTCCCTAACAGCCAAAAATCCTTCCCATAGTTGGAATTTGTCAGACTGTTAGAGTTCGTAGCACCTTTGACAACATGCATTGAGAACTTTCCTGTAGGTTATGTTTTTATATTTTCTCCAAAAATACGAAATGGGTTGAGTTGAATTTTTTTCAGCAAGTCAAAAAAATATTTTTTCCTCCACACAAAATTTCAGATGAACCCAGATTTGCATTCAAAAGTCATGATCAAAACAATCCTTTGTTGTGTGCTAATTCTTACAAACTGTCATAAATTACCACTTCGTAGCACCGATGCTGTGAAATTTCCTGTAGCATCCTGTTTCACTTTAACAAAGCTTTTAACATCCCAAAATTGTATCAGGTGTCCAACTATGCTACACAAAAATTCATAATATTGGTACATGACTAGAACAAAGCATCAAGATAGTTAATCATGGTTTACAAAACATAGCCACCATAAAAAAGTTGTAAATTGTGTGAAACGTGAAATTTGACCGAAATTGATGCTAGTTATATAGGCTTAATGTCTTCATTTTTTTAATTATGGAGCTTCTTCTGGTACCAACCCTGGACAACATGTCTAGGTTTCTCTTGGCCTATTCTTCTTTAAAAGGTTGTAGTTCTTCGTTTAATTTTCTTATTTGAGCTTGATGAGATATTTTTTTCCTGTGTAGATTTATGAGCTTCCTGTGGAAGGGAAAGAATATTTTGGTTAAAAATATTATGTTATCAATGGTCTCATGGTACATGAACATCACTCCCTTAAGATTCTTCCTATAATCCAAGTACTTGACCTTGTAAAGAGATGTATGCACCTTACTCTATACACGTTGAGATATGAGAGAAGACACTCTTTCAACAGGAGGGGTAAGGAACAACAATTGATAACTATAATAAAAGGGAGAAAAAATGTGAATTCTATACTAAAACATGGTTTTTTCATCAATATAAAAATTAGTTAACAACATGATAATTTGTGCAATCCTTAAACCTGTTCAACAAATGATCAATCACATATTTCAAGTTTGAGAGGGGTGCATATTCACTCTTTCAAAACTTAACTTTTAAATATTAAGAAGATAAAGGTTTCGACTGTGATGGAACAGAAGGTTCACAATGTCTTGTTCACAGTGCCAGAGTAACCAATTCATAGTGTTGGGAAAAATTCACTGGAACAAGTAAATATTGAGCAATGGGAAAGATGAATGAGGTCAAAAGGTAGACTGGTCTGGTGGGAAAGGTTCAAAACATCATCAAGGTGAGTTTGAAAGTTGACAGCAAAAGAATTTGATAGTTTGTGGTGCCGATAGATAAACTAGCATGTTGGACATAGTGTCATTGATATATTGTCATTGATGTCAATAGCCTATGTCATTACATTATAATAAGGAGTTAGTATGAAAAAAATGAAGAAGAATCTACCTAGAGATTAGGAGGTTTAGCGACTGAAGATCAAAATATCAGAAGATATGATGCACATGAAGCTCAGAAGGGAAAGTACATTGCAGAAACATGGTCAGGATTGAAGGACAAACCAGGACCATCAGAATTGGGAGTTACAAACCAGGACCATTAGATATGGGAGTTACAAAGAGAAGGACCATTGGAGGACTGGTCAATGATCATATCAAGTCATGACCGTTGTATACAAAGTGCCAAATCAAGGGAAGGGATTGATTTTGTAGCGCGAAGGGATAATTAAACAACGCCTTAATCCCAATCCCACAATTAGTATAGACCTTCAGATTACAAGAGAAGGAACATTGGAGGATTGGTCAACGATCAGATCAAGTCATGATTGTTGGATACCCAAGAGTTAGATCAATGACAAGGATTGATTGCAGAGCATGAAGGGAGAATTAAACAACGTGTTATTTCCAATCCTTCAATTAGTCTAGATTGGCATATCTCATTGATTAAAAGATTGGTGATTTTGGTTGATCCGCCAACAATCGCACAAATTCAATTGTGGAGCTTGGGAGATGAGATAAACAACGTGCAAGTTATGCTTCCGCAATCTACACCGACCATCAATGGTCACCCACCAATAATATATACGGTTATCATTAGTTCCAATGCAAAACAAATAGTTTCCATTGTGGAACTCGATGATAGTTTTAAACATCATGCTACTTAAGGACCCCACAATCATCCCTGATCGTTGATCTACTCTGAGAGCATTATCGACCATTGGATCAAGTTGAGTGGAAGGAAAAAGTAAGTCATAAATAAGGACCATCAGCTGGAGAATACATGATGACCATTCGATCTAGATCATGGTCAACTCTAGTGATGGCCACTTCAGAGAGAATGTGTTGAGAACATGTAAATACAACTGAAGACCAAAGTTTCGAAGTCACAATGTGAAGGCATGTAGCAAACACATCAAAAGATCCACGTCAGTATACCATTTCAGTAAGGACACATGGAGTAATTTGATAATGACAAGTGTTAATATGAAATTGGCATTTCAGGTACATGTAAGTCACGAATCTGAGTGACACATGATAGCCACTCGGATAGTGCCAAGTCATCAGTGATGTCAGCAAGTTATTTCATTTCGGGGGAAACCAGTCTCTAAGCACCAGTAACTACCTGAAGCACCGAAGGATAAAGTTGATGATAACTATTGATCTAATTCAAGAATTTTCAACCGATGATTAAGCGTAGTGGAAGGATATCATAAGTGGAGGTGTTAACCAACATCAATAAGTCACCATTTCTTTAGGACTTATTCGGTAGGTAACCACTTCGGAGGAATTGCTACTCGAGAGTCCTGGAAATTGAGAAGGATGAAGTTTCAAATTCTCTTAGTAAACAAGAATCATTCACTCATCTGTAGATTAAGTCATCATCATCGATTTGTTCAAAAACTATGGACAATCTAGGATTGTCCGACTAAGGAAAGAATGAATAATGATTGTCAGATATGTTTCAGGGAAATATACTCTGAGAGGTTTAATGATTGCAAATACTGGAAGTCACGAAATTCCAAGTTCCGAAGTAAATAAGATCCATCCATATAAACCATAGATTAAGTCCTAACTGCTAGATTAATAAGTAAAAGAATGATTAAGGATTGGATCTGGACTATTGATTTGGTTCTGGGAATCATGTCAACCATCAGATCAACTCGTGTGAGAGGTAACCATTTCGGAAAATTGAAAACTATGGAATATTAGATGATTGTCAAAGAAAAATCGCTGGACGCCGAAGTCCAAAGAACTAGCTTCTATCCCCTAGTCATGGGTTATGAACACATAATCCATAAGGCGTTGGGAACATCTCTTAGACAATAATCCCATGGTTTTGCACATATGGTCACATGTAAATGGATTGAAGGAAGTGCCTCTACATAATTTGATTTCTGCAAATATTTGCAGAGACAAGAAATTAAGTAAAATGAAATTGATCCATACCTTTGATTGATTAATGAAAATAATTTTCATTGAGTTGAAAAGGCTTCTCGATAATATTTGAATAAATAAAAACAAATGAGATTATTTTTAATGAAGAGGTGTGATTGTCCAAACAAAGGGACACAATGTTTTATAGCTCAGACTAGTTAGAAGAGTATATAAACAAGAAAGAGTGGTGAGAATAATTTGTCTCTGTAGTCCAAATAAGAATATAAAAACAAAAGAAGATTCCAAGAAGAAGAACTGTTGGTTCTTATACAATAAAGGTGGATGGGAGGAACATGGAAGGATTCATACCCTTACCAAGAAAATTGTAAAATATAAGGGTGTCAGTGCTTCCTAGGGTTGGTTCCCTAAATACAAGGGAGTTGGTGCTTCCTAGGGTTGGTTCCCTAAAGATGAGGGAGTCAGTGCTTCCTAGGGTTGGTTCTGTGAAGAAGGGGATCTATGTCTCCTAGAGTTGGTGCTCTAAAAAGGATTGGTGTCCTTCACCATTGTTTATAAAAACTTGTAATTCCTATTAAATATATTTATATAATTGATTCTACATACAATTCATTGTTGATTCATTGTTGTAATCAATAAGATATAAAAATTAATGGCTAATTGTGAAAAAGGGGTAACACTGATTCACCCCCCCATCTCGGTATTCAAGCATAACAAAGACCTTTTGTCAACCTTTAAACAACATGGAAACCCTAATGGAGTACCTGGTAGACCCAGGCTTGATGCGGATGTCTATGAATTTGAAGAAATGCTTTTGCAAGATATATAACCTCCAATTCTCCTCTTCATCCAGTTTGCAGTGCCAGTTCGCAATGCCTGTCTATAGCACCAAGTTTACAACGCCATTTTGAAGCACTAAATTCAAACACAGATTTCATAGTTCGAGGAGACTGTTAGTAGATCTTATGAAATAATCCTTGAAGAAGTGGCTAAACATAGGGTCTAAAAACAATGAAATCCTCTTTGAAATTATTCTTTGATTTCAATGATGAAAAATGAATGCATGAGGTACTTAGAGTACGCTGCGAACTCTCCTATGGATTTGGAAACACATACACCCAACTTTGAATTGACACTTAAACAGATGGATGTTGACAAGGAGAAACTTGTGTACAACTTGGAGGTGTGACATGTCAATGTAATGATGTAAGGATCAAAGGTGTGACTAAAAAACAAAACCAAAGTGATTCTTTTTTACCCATACAATTCTATGTGCTAACATCTAGCTCCACAGGGGATGCAATTCTCCCTATGAGCTGCCAAGAACATGCATTTCTAGTGCCTTATCCATTTCATCTTTGCAATCTGTACTTTGTCTATGCCTTTAGAACACCTCTGATCATTTATTGAAAATGGAAAACAACTCACTGCAAACCAAATGCTTGCATAGGAATCTTATTTATATATATTCCTACACTAATATATCTAGTTGAGCTTCGTTTCTTAAGTATAATTATATTTCCAATGAATCCATGCAATCTTTTGGGTACTAGAACATTTTTCTTGTATATTGCAGATGAAAGCATAAAATCAATATAACCTTTGTAGTAGAAAATCCATCAATGGTTCATACTTACAACTGTAAATTTTTATCAAACCCAAAGTTGCAACATAAGGGGCCTTCTGAAAAATTATATCCATTAAAAAAATGACTGGATCATGGAGCTCATGTTGAAATTCTACCTTATTAGGAAGATAAGATAGCTCATCTGCAAAATTAGTTGCATTAATTATTTTAATATCCTTATGTTATGAGATAAGTGGTTCATAAATCAGGCTGATAAAATCATCCAAATCAACTATCATTGGATCAAGTACCATTATTTCTTCATGTTGTTCCAAATGGAGTTTGGATTGTCTCTACATATTTCCAATTTCATGAATACCACCAATTTCATTTGTCTGATTATTTTCTTCTATTCTAACTTCCTAGAAAAGTATATCACTTTGAAAAAAAAGGGAAACTGGTTGAAGAACGTGATGAACAATTACTTCTTCAACAATTGTTTCACTACTAGCACCCTGATCTTTAAAATTGGTAGATATTTTATACAAAATATCAAACTATATACAACATTCCTCATAAAGAAAATAAACATAATACCTTTGTTTGCAATAACCATTGAATGTAGTATGAAAATATTTCAATGAATGAATGCTAGTCACAAAATGCATACCTTTGAGTCAGAATAGCTTCCATTGCATATGAAAATATGAACTATAAGTGATTCCAATAGATTCTTTATTCATGGAGTGGAGTTTCCAGGTGAATGATGCAGTCTCTATTATGTGATGTTCACCATCAAAGACTAGCTCTATTTTATGTCATTCTCCCAGGGAAGATTACTTCATTTTCGTCCGTGACAACGACACCAAAAATGTTAGAACTAAGAGTCACACTTAGACTATTGTAAGTGCAATCCCAATACCCATCATATTATAAATGGATTAAATGGTTTGAGTAGGTGGATCAACAAGACTGGGAAAGAAAGGGAGAGGGAAACAAAATGTTTGCGGAGGCATTCCATTGGGCATGGAGTCATAACATCATACACATCAAAGGAAATCAAACTGTATATCAGAAAAAAGGAATATATAATGATGAGTAGAGGCATAGTGAATATGAAAAAAGGAATAAAATCCATTGTACATAGATCCTTTCTGCAACAAATTAAAGATTTCTTAAAGAGTGAACAATGATTTAATGGGCAAGCTACAACAGATCCTCTATTGTTCATGAATCCATCAATCAATGGCAGTTATGATCCTCAAAACCTATAATATATTCAATAAATAATATAAAAAATAAATGGTAAAACAAATAAGACCATTTGATAACAACTCTCATGAATCTTTATTGGTAGAAAATGTCGTTACAAACAGACCCCCAAGCTTACAAATGAGCAACTAAACTGCTCCTCTAGCTCTCTCCTCTCTTGGGTCATGAATCCAACCACTTCCTTATAAAAACTCCACTTTCATATATAGTGAGTGATCTCTATCTACCCTAAGGAATTTGAAACCAAGGAGCTACATAGGATCTTCCTCCATTTAGGAGTCATTTTACAAAAGATTCCAACAAAAACCTAACAAATTCCTATTTTTTAGGATCTTGTCTATTGAGATAAATTCCTTTTGAAACAATTCATGATGCTTGATATGGAGATGGAACACATTTCCCTCATGTCCAAATAAATCCTAGGATATCATTCATACCTTCCCTGACAGTTTTCAACCTTCCCATAGCTTACATTTTTCAGACTTTTAGAGTTAGTAGTGTCTTTGACAGTATGCGTTGTGAACATTCATGTACGTGACGTTTATATCTTTTCTCCAAAAATACAAAATGGGTCAGGATGCACTTTTGACATCAAGTAAAAAACATCATGGTTTTCCTCCACACAAAATTTCAGAGGAACCTAGATTGGAATTCAAAAGTTGTGATCAAAACAATCCTTTGTTGTGTGCTAATGCTCACAAAGTGTCATAAATTACCAGATCATAGCGTCGGCACTGCGAACTTTTCTGTTGCAACCTGTTTCACTTTACCAAATTTTTTAACATATCAAAATTGTATGAAGTGTCCATGTATGCTACAAAAACTTCATAATCTGGGTACATGACTAGAAGAAAGCATCAAAATAGATAATCATGGTTGACAAAACATATCCATCATCAAAAAGTTGTAAAATGCATGAAACAAGAAAATTGACCAAAATTGATGTTGGTTATGGAGGCTTATTGACTCATTTTTTAATTCTAGAGATTCTCCCGGTAGAAACCTTGGCCAACATGTATAGGTTTATATTGGCAATTTTTTCTTTAAAAGGTTGTAGTTGTGCCTTTAATTTTCTGATTTGACCTTGATGAGATCTATTTTCCTATAGATATTTCTGAGCTTCCTGTGAAGGGGAAAGAAACTTTTGGATAAAAATATTTCCTTATGAATGGTCTCATGGTACATTCCCATCACTCCCTTCATATTCTTCGCATAATACAAGTCTTTTACCTTGTATAGAGATTTATGCACCTTACTCTATACACATTGAGGTATGAGAGAAGACACTCTTTCAAAAGGAGGGGTAAGGAACAACAACTGAGAGTTATAATAAAAAGGAGACAAAATGTGAATTCTCTGCTAAAACATGTGTTTTTCATCAATACAAATATCAGTTAACAGCATGAAAATGTGTGCAATATTTTAACCTGGTTCAACAGATGATCAATCACATATTTTAATCTTGATAGGGGTGTAGATTCACTGCTTCAAAAATTAACTTTTAAAGATGCAAAAGATGAATGTTTCAGCCATGCTAGAACAAAGGGTTCACAATGCCCTATTTGCAGTGCCAGAGTAACCAGTTCGCGGTGCTAGGGAAAATTCAGTGGAACAAGTAAATTCTTAGTATTGAGAAAGATGAATGAGGTCAAAAGGTATCTTGTTCTGGTGGGAAAGGTTCAAAAAATCATCAAGGTGAGTTTGAAATTTGATCAAAAAATAATTTGACAGTTTGCAACGCCGATAGATAAACTAGAAAAAACCTTTTCTCAACCTTTAAACAGGATCAAAACCCTCATGAAGTACCTGGTAGACCTGGGCTTGATGCATATGTCTGTGAATTTGAAAATATGTGTTTTCAAGTTATCTAACCTCCAATTCTCCTCTTCATCCAGTCTGCAGCACTAGCTCACAACGCCTCTCTATAGCACCAGTTTGCGATGCCAAATCCAAACACATATTACACACTTCGAGGAGATTGTTATTAGATCTTATGACATAATCCTTGAATAAGTGGTTAAATGTAAGCTCTGAAAGCAATGAAATCCTCTTTGACATGATCCTTTAATTAGAATGATGAAAAATGAATGCATGAGGTAGTTAAAGTAAGCCACAAACTCTCCTAGTGAGTTGGCAACACATACACCCAGCTTTGACTTCACACTTAAACAGATGAATGGTGATAAGAAGAAACTTGTGTACAACTTGTAGGTGTGACATGTCAAGGTAATGATGTAAGTCTCAAAGTTGTGACTCAAAAACAAAACCAAAGTGATTATTTTTTACCCCTACAGTTCTATGTCCTAACAAAAACCATAAGATAACATTACCCAATAGATCACTCCATAAAATATCATAAAAAAAGTAGCATACACAATGGTAAGTCCTTTTTGGAACCTACATTTGTGTTCGACAACACAGGTATTCCAATAGAGGACGAACACCTTCAGTAACCACTCACATAACCAAATCAAAGATCAACACAACAATGTTTTCACGTGGTAAAACCCCTATGGGGAAACATCCACGGCCCCAACCAATGCGGCCACTTGGAGTAGTTTATTAATGAAAATAAAAAGATTACAGAGAGATTTTACAAGAGATTTTCTCATAATCGATCATCAGCAAATGACCCTCCATGCTCTTTAAATAGATATCATGGACCAATCGGGTGTTAAGCCACGGATCAATGGCCGTTAAGATTGAGGAGAGTATGAACCGTTGGATCACTCTATGTCGGGAACGTATCGTGACCGTC
>JASDQU010312667.1:0-13525 GCA_032191745.1 Picea mariana | reverse complement strand
TCAACCAACTCTAATGAAGTATCAACCAGGAGCTTCAAATTCATTTCCATGGGTGTGTTCATGGATTTACATTCCAACATGTCAAATCTCTTCAGTATTTCAACTGCATACTTCCCTTGGTTAAGGAATATCTTCTATGGACTCTGCCAAACTTCAATACCTAAGAAATAATGCATCGGGCCTAGGTCTTTCATCTCAATCTATGCAAAGAGCTTCTTCTTACAATCTATGATGAGCTTTTCTTCTCCTGTTAAGAATAAGTCATCCACATACAGTAGCAATATAACTGGCGCATCATTCATAACCTTGAAGTAAAGGTTAGAATTAGCTTTACTCTTGGTAAAGCCCAAGATTGTCAGAAAACTATCAATTCTTCCATACCAAGTTGTAGGAGCTTGCTTTGGCCTGTACAGAGCTTTCTTCAACCTGCATACATGAGTCTTTCTATCTTCAACTTCAAAATCTTCTGGTTGTTCTATATACACTTCTTATTAAATAACACCATTTAAGAAGGTTGTTTTCACATCCATCTGGTGTAACTTCCACTTCATTTTGGCTGCAAGAGCTATGATGGTTCTGATAGAAGTGTATCGGACTACAGGAGAAAATTTCTCGTCATAATCAATACCTTCCTTTTGAGAAAAACCACGAGCCACAAATCTTGCTTTATATTTTTCAATACTTATGTCTGCNAAGATACCACATCTTTGTTCTTTGGTCTGGGAACTACTTCCCATACATCATTCTTTATAATGGACTGGTATTCTTCTGTCATGGAATCCACCCATTCTTTCTTCTGAATGGATTCTTCAAAGCAAGTAGGTTCATTTTTTATTAGATCACACATCAAGGCCATATAGCTAGAGAATGGCTTAGGTTTCTTGCTTTGTCTTAGGGTTCCTTCTCGGGTATCATACTTCTCTACATCTTGAATAAGTTCTCCCACCCAAGTTGGCTTTCTCTTGTCAGAGATCATCATACGGGAAGGTTCTTGAGATTCTATCATATCATGATCTTCTGGAATCTCATCATTAGGGGTAACTGTAACTTCCTTCATAGGTTCTGCAACTCTCAGAGCTACAGGTTCTTCATATACTTCTTCAAGATGAAATTTCCTTGATCTCTTGAGTGTTTCATCTTCATCAAAGGTTACATATTTTTTCATCTCAATATGATGGTAACATGGTATGTAAATTCTGAAGGCCTCAGAGACCTCACAGTATCCAACAAATATTATCTTCTTTCCTGAGGGATCCAACTTAGTTCTCTTTTCTTTTGGAATGTGTACAAATACTGGACAACCAAATATTTTGAGATGGCTTACTTATGGCTTCTTTCCAGTGAACATTTCTTCGATGGTTTTGAATCCAAGTGCACTATGGGATAATATGTTTTGGACATAAATTGTTGTTCCTGCTGTTTTAGACCATAAGTGCATTGGAAGATCTTGATCGTGAATCATAGTCTTTACTGCTTCCATAATTGTTCTATTCTTCCTTTCTGCTACACCATTTTGTTGAGGATTATAGTGAGTGGTGAGCTCTCTCTTAATCCTGACATCTCTCTAAAAGCTTCCAAATTTATTTGAGGTGTACTCTCCTCCATTATTTGACCCAAGTATCTTTATTTTTCTTTCGGAGAGGTTTTCTACCAAGGCTTTGAATTCCTTGAACTTTCCGAGTACTTCATCTTTTGATTTCAAGAAATAAATCCAAGTCTTACCAGAGTAATCATCAATAAAATGATACATAGTATACATACTTGCTTACAGAGGTTGATGGCATTGGACCACATACATATGAGTGGATGAGTTCCTAGATTACTTATGCTTTATTGTCGCTCTTTGGGAAAGGATTATTTATGTTCTTTTCTTGTGCACATCCCTTGCATACACCTTCGTGATCAACCTTAAATTCTTGTAAACCTGTAGCTATCTTTCTTACATATGGTAAGGAATTGTAGTTGATGTGAGCTAGTTTTCTATACCAAAGTTCACAAGGAATTTTAGTAGAGTGAGTTAAGGCTACATCCGAGTGACCTTTTTAACTTGTAGAAACCCCCTTCTTTTGTTCCAATAACCATATTAAAAGTTGGTAGGGAATTTTCATTTCGGGATGTTAAAATTAATATTGTTATTAGTTTATTTCCAATTTTCTCAATGTATTTCCAAAACAACAACATAAAGAGGATCACTTAAAGTAACACAATCATAAGGTACACAAAATTTTATCCTGGGAAACCCTCATGGAGGAGAAAAACCCAAAAAAACTTCCTCAATAATAGATTGTCAATACAATGCCAAGACTAAGATCAAACTCCAAGAATAAACTAGGACTAAGCATGCACCTCTCTTCTCCTTTCTCTTGTAACTGCAACTATCTTCAAAATATGCACACTAGATGAGTGAGTGAGTGAATGAACAAGTGAGGCACCATCCTCACTTATAAATACTCGTTGAAGAGGCGCTAGGGTTATGTCTCTTCACTTGGTAAGGCTGAATTCTTCCAAGAGTGGTTAAAACCACTTTATAAAACCTAGGGGACGAATTTACAAATGACACTATATAAATATGGTTTGACCATCCACAAAAGGGGATTTAGTCTTATAGAAGTCCTGACATGATCAATCCATAAAAGGGGATTTGATCTATAAGATAATAACTCAAATATAATTAGAATATTCTTTGAAGTTAAAATATTTCAACACTCTCCCTTAACGAGAAGGGTATTCTATTGACATAACCCAATACAACCTCATCAGGAGAGAGAGAGAGAGGGCATCATCATCATCAACATTTGGAACACTGACTGACACATCTACAAATCATCGAAATTTTTTCTCATCATCAATATCATCATCATTCACATCTTGGAGTTGGAGTAGCATCATCATCATATTCATCATCAACATGAAGCCGAAACATTAACATCAATTAGCATAATTCTAGAACAACAATATAACCAACCTGAGGTTGGTAAACCCTCATCAACATCATGAGGCTGATATAACATCATAAACAACGTGAGGTTGAAACAACAACATCATCATCACTAGGATGAGACAACAACATCATCAACACAATGCTGAGACAACAACATCATCAACATATAGAAACATAATGAGGCAAGTGAAACAACAACATTTTGTGGTACTCTAACAGACCATCCTTATCGGACCTTCGGGATCTGCCTAGGAATCATAATATTCCCTAGGATATAAAATCCCGACAAGCTACCATGTGGTACTCTGATAGACCTTCCTTACCAGACCTTCGAGATCTTCCCAGGAATCATTAGATTCCCTAGGATATAAAATCCTAACGGAGCTACCATTACTGACCACAACTGGAATATACATGAACAATTTCTATGACAGACCATCCTTACTAGACCTTTGGGATCTTCCCAGGAATGATCAATCCCATGGGATGTAAAATCCTAACGGAGCTATCTGTTGTTGGTCAGGATACTATAGTATCATGAGCATCACTCCCCCTTCCGAGGGAGGTCCTTTCGGACAACACCAAGCTTGTCTCGTAAGTACTCAAATTTCACACGAAACAAAAACTCGGTCAACACATATGCAACCTTCTCATATGTGCCAACTTATTGGATCTTTACAACTCCCCTCTGCACCATATCACAAATGTAGTGATACCAGATCTCTATGTGCTTCAACTTATCATGGAACACTAGGTTCTTCGTCATTTTTATGCAACTCTAGTTATCACATAAAATCATGGTGGCTTCCATCTCCAGATCGAATAGATCTATTAACAACTTTCGAAGCCATATGGCATCACAATTGACATAACATGCTGCAATATTTTTCTCTTTTGTTGTGCTGAGAGAAACACTGGATTGCTTCCTACTTTTCCATTAAGTCATGGCTGACCCCAAACCGAAACAACATCCTGAAGTGCTCTTTCTATCAGAAGCACTTCCAGCCCAATCTAAATCAGTATAACCATACAGTTTGAAGTCATGATATCCAGTATCATAGAAACCATAATCCAACGTACCCTTAAGTTATCTCATCACTTGTTTTGTAGCTACAAGTTGAACATGTCTGGGTTCTTCCAGAAAATGACTCAAGGTGTTCACATCAAAGAATATATCTGGCCTAGTATTCATCAGATACATCAACGAACCAATAATCTCTTTGTATAGAGTAGCATCAACCAACTCTAATAAAGTATCAACCAAGAGTTTCAAATTCGTTTCCATGGGTGTGTTCATGGATTTACATTTCAACATGTCAAATCTCTTCATTATTTCAACTGCATACTTCCCTTGGTTAAGGAAGATATTCTCTAGAATCTGCCAAACTTCAAGACCTAAGAAATAATGCATCGGGCCTAGGTCTTTCATCTCAAACTCTGTAACATGCTTCTTCTTACAATATGTGATGATCTTTTCTTCTCCTATTAAGATTAATGCATTCACATATAGTAGCAATATAACTGGCTCATCATTCACAACCTTGAAGTAAATGTTAGAATCTTCTTTACTCTTGGTAAATCCTAATCTTGTCAGGAAATTATCAATTATGCCATACCAGGCTCTAGGATCTTGCTTCATCTCGTACAGAGATTTCTTCAACCTACAAACATGAGTCTTTCTATCTTAAAATTCAAACTCTAGTGGTTGATCTATATACACTTCTTCTTCAATAACACCATTTAAGAAGGTTGTTTTCACATCCATATGGTGTAACTTCCACTTCATTTTGCTTGCAAGAGATATGATGGTTTTGATAGAAGAGTATATGGCTATAGGAGAAAATGTCTCTTCCTAATCAATACCTTCATTTTGAGAAAAACCACGAGCCACAAATATTGCTTTATGTTTTTCAATACTTTCGTCTATTGCGTGTTTTATCTTATATATCCACTTGGAAGATACCACATATTTTTTCTATGGTCTAGGAACTACTTCCCATGCATAATTAATTATAATGGACTGGTATTATTCTGTCATGGAATCCACCCATTCTTTCTTCTTAATGGCTTATTCAAATCAAGTAGGTTCCTTTTCTATGAGATCACACATCAAGGCCATAGTTGGAGAATGGCTTAGGTTTCTTGCTTGTCTCATTGTTCCTTCTATGACATCATACTTCTCTACATATTGAATAATTTCTCTTGCCTAAGATGGATTTCTCTTGTGAGAGATCGTCATATGGGTAGGTTCTCTATATTCTATCATATCATGATCTTTTAGAATCTCATCATTAGGGGTAATTGTAACCTCCTTCATGGGTTCTACAACTCTGGGAGCTACAGGTTCTTCTTCATATACTTCTTCAAGATGGAATTTCCTTGATCTCTTGAGTGTTACATCTTCATCAAAGGTTACATCTCTGTTGATCTCAATATGATGGTAACATGGAATGTAAATTCTAAAGGCCTTAGAGACCTCACAATATCCAACAAATATTCCCTTTTTTCCTGAAGGATCCAACTTAATTCTCTTTTCTTTTAGAATGTGTACAAATACTGGACAACCAAATATTTTGAGATGGCTTACTTCTTACTTCTTTTTGGTGAACATTTCTTTGGGGGTTTTGAATCCAAGTGCACTATGGGATAATTTATTTGGACATAAACTATTGTTCTTGTTGCTTCGGCCCATAAGTGCATTGGAAGATCTTGATCGTGAATCATAGTCTTTAATGCTTCCATAATTGTTCTATTTTTCCTTTCTGCTACACCATTTTGTTTAGGATTATAGGGAGTGGTGAGCTCCCTCTTAATCCTGACATCTCTACAAAAGATTCCAAATTCATTTGAGGTGTACTCTCCTCCATTATCTGACCTGAGAATCTTGATTTCTCTTTCAGAGAGGTTTTCTACCAAGACTTTGAATTCCTTGAAATTTCCGAGTACTTCATCTTTTGATTTCAATAAATAAATCCAAGTCTTATGAGAGTAATCATCAATAAATTATACATAGTATACATACCTGCTTAGAGAGGTTGATGGCATTGGACAACATACATATTAGTGGATGAGTTCCAAGATTCTTTATGCTTTATTGTCACTCTTTGGGGAAGGATTTTTTATGTTCTTTCCTTGTGCACATCCCTTGCATACACCTTCACGATCAACCTTAAATTCTGGTAAACCTGTAACTACCGTGCTTACATATGGTAAGGATTTGTAGTTGATGTGATCTAGTCTTCTATGCCAAAGTTCGCAAGGAATTTCAGTAGAGTGAGTTAAGGCTACATCTGAGTGACCTTTTAACTTGTGCAAACCTCCTTCTTCTGTTCCAATAACCATGTTAAAATCTAGTAGGGAATTTTCTTTTCAAGTTGTTAATATTAATGTTGTTATTAGGTTATTTCCAATTTTCTCAATGTATTTAAAAAAAAACAACATAAAGAGGACCACTGAAAGAAATACAATCATACGTTACACAATATTTTATCCCGGGAAACCCTCATGGGGGAGAAAACCCAGCAAAAACTTCCTCAATAATAGATTTCCAATACAATGCTAAGACTAAGACCAAAACTCCAAGAATAAACTAGGACTGAGCATGTGCCTCTCTTCTCCTTCCTCCTGCAACTACAACTTCCTTCAAAATATGTGCACTAGATGAGTGAGTGATTGAAAGAATAAGTGAAGCACCATTCTCACTTATAAATACTCATTGAGGAGGCGCTAGGGTTATGTCTCTTCACTTAGTAGGGTCAAATTCTTCCAAGAGTGGTTAAAACCACTTTATAAACCCTAAGGGTTGTCTTTACAAATTCCACTATATAAATATGGTTTGACCAATCCACAAAAGGGTATTTGGTCATATACAAGTCCCGACATGATCAATCCACAAAAGGAGATTTAATCTATAAGATAATAACTCAAATATAATTAGAATATTATTTGAAGTTACAATATTTCAACACTCCCCCTTAACGAGAAGGGTATTCTACTGACATAACCCAATACAACATCATCATGAGAGAGAGAGGGAAACATCTGGAACACTAACTTGCATATCTACAAATCATCATAATTTTTTCTCTTCATCAATATCATCATCGTTCATAGTATGGAGTTGGAGTAGCATCATCATCATCATCATCATCATTGGCATGAAGCTGAAACATCAACATCAATTAACATAAATCTAGAACAACAATATCACCAATCCGAGATTGGTACACCATCATCAACATCATGAGGCTGATATAACATCATCAAGACATGAGGTTTAAACAACAACATCATTAGCACGAGGTTGATACAACAACATCCTCAACATGAGGTTGAGACAACAACATCATTAGCACAATGATGAGACAACAACATCATCAACATATGGAAACAGAATGAGGCAGGTGAAACAACAACATTTTTTGGTACTCTAACAAACCGTCCTCATTGGACCTTTGGTATTTTCCCAGAAATCATAATATTCCATAGTATATAAATCCTAACAAGCTACCACGTTGTACTCTAATAGAACATCCTTACTGGACCTTCAGGATTTGCCTGGGAATCATAAGATTCCCTAGTATATAAAATCCTAACGGAGATACCACTACTGACCACAAATGACATATACATGCACAGGTACTTTGATAGTCCATCCTTACTAGACCTTCAAGATCTTCCCAGGGATGATCAATCCCCTAGGATATACAATCCCAATGGAGTTACCCGTTGTTGGTCAGAATATTATAGTATCATTAGCATCACTCCCCCTTTCTAGGGAGCTCCTTTCAGACAACACCAAGCTTGTCTTAAAAGTACTCAAACTTCACACGAGATAGAGGATTGGTCAACACATCTACAACCTGCTCATCTATGCCAACATATTGGAGCTTTACAACTCCCCTTTGCACCATATCACAAATGTAGTGATATCAGATCTTTATGTGCTTTGACTTATCATGGAACATCGGGTTCTCCGTCATTTTTTTGCAACTCTGGTTATCACATAGAATCACGATGGCTTCCATATCTAGATTGAATAGACTTGTCAACAACTTCCAAATCCATATGGATTCACAAATGCCAGAACATGCTGCAATATATTTCGCTTCTTTCGTGCTGAGAGAAATACTGGATTGCTTCCTGCTTTTCCATGAAGTCATGGCTGACCCCAAACTGAAACAACATCAAGAAGTGCTCTTTCTATCAGAAACACTTTCATCCCAATATGTATCAGTATAACCATATAGTCTGAAGTCATGATATCCAGTATAATAGAGACCATAATCCAATGTACCCTTAAGGTATCTCATCTCATGTTTTGCAGCTACAAAGTGAACACATATGGGCTCTACCAGATACTAACTCAAGTTGTTCACAACAAAGCATATATTTGGCCCGGTATTCCTCAGATACATCAATGAACCAATAATATGTCTTTATAGAGTAGCATCAACCAACTCTAATGAAGTATCAAGCATGGGCTTCAAATTTGTTTTCAAGGGTGTGTTCATGGATTTGCATTCCAACATGTCAAATCTCTTCAGTATTTCAACTGCAGAATTCCCTTGTTTAAGGAAGATCTTCTCTGGACTTTGCCAAACTTCAAGACCTAAGAAATAATGCATCGGGCCTAGGTATTTCATCTCAAACTCTGCAGCGAGCTTCTTCTTACAACCTGTGATGTGCGTTTATTCTCTTGTTAAGAATAAGTCATCCACATATAGTAGCAATATAACTGACTCATCATTCATAACCTTGAAGTAAAGGTTAGAATCAACTTTACTCTTGGTAAATCCAAAGCTTATCAGGAAACTATCAGTTCTACCATACCAATCTCTAGGAGCTTGCTTTAGCCCGTACAAATATTTCTTTAACTTGCAAAAATGAGTATTTGTATATTCAACTTAAAACTCTTGTGGTTGTTCTATATACACTTCTTCTTTAATAACACCATTTAAGAAGTTTGTTTTCGCATCCATCTGGTTCAACTTCTACTTCATTTTGTTTGCAAGCGCTATGAATCATGTTTGTTCTATATATACTTCTTCTGATTACTGGAGCAATTGTCTCATCATATTCTTCTCCCTCTTGTTGGGAGAATACTATGAACACAAATCAGGCTTTGTACATCTGTATATTGTTATCTGCAACATGCTTGTTTTGTTAGATCAATCATGGAAGTCATCATTGACTTCCCTTCTAGTCTCAAGGAAAAATCCATATCATAGTCCTTTTAACTATATTCCTCCTTTGTCATTGAAACAAGTGAATATTCTTAGTATATTTCATGTCTCTTAGAGGTCTTTGAAGCTACAATATAGTCTTCTCAACTCATGGCATCTCTCTACCAGTCCTAGAAGATTTCTCTTTTTCCCATCTGACCCTTTCTGAGATCAGGCTTACTTTGAATCTACAAA
Organism: Picea mariana; assembly: GCA_032191745.1. Taxonomy (NCBI): domain Eukaryota; kingdom Viridiplantae; phylum Streptophyta; class Pinopsida; order Pinales; family Pinaceae; genus Picea; species Picea mariana. Next base: position 4,165 of record JASDQU010312667.1, on the reverse strand, counting down.
AACTTCATAGTCTCTACAGGATATACTTGGTGTTTGAATACCAAGTCTTAATATGAAAAGCTAAGTCAGAATTCAAATGAATTATGCTTCCTATCAAGGTGGCTTCATTAGCCATTGACCAAATCTATTGTGAGTTCTATTATAATATTCAGTCATCATTGGATCCTTCTGCTCCTTACATTTAATCTCCATATGAAATACTATGTATCTCAAAAGTAGCTTCTTATTCATCTTATTTGGTACATGGATGTATATGGTCATGTATACAACTTGGATAGTCTGCTCCATGTCTCATCTAATATGTTGCTTCTTGTAGCCATCACTATAGCTCCCTTAGGGTTATCACCTGTAACCTGCCCAGAAGAAGAAAAAGGGAGAAACAACGACAAGATTAATACTCTTTATAATAATAATAAAACAATACCAAGAACAATCGTCACAATAGCTCCTTTAGAGATATCACTTGTGACCTGCCTGACACAAGGGTAAAACGTAAGAAATACAATAATAAGGAATGAGAGAAACACTCTTCTAATGTTGTGATCAATCATTCCTCCATGGTAACTTGGAATACAAAAAATAAGTTTCTCCTAGAGGATATGTTAGTTATATATAGTAAATGATTACAGTAAGCATTTATCTCAAGAGTGCTCACATGCTACCAAGTATTCAATAATAAAAAATTTCAAAGATTGTTATCACAACTATAGTGTTTAGCAATTATCAAACTTGATATGTGTAAATTTGAATCTTATCAATTTAATCAATCAAACCTGGAACCTGGAATCTTGTCCTTAAGAATGAGTGTGTTTATTTTCTTTTGAGTCTCCTTCACTCAAGATGACAAGTATTTTCTTCAACCTGTCCTCTGTACTAAGACAATATGCTATCTTCACAAAAATATGAGTTAGGGAATAAACTCTATAATCTCAACTTTAATCAATCTAATACTTTGAATTTAATTTTGACCTATGGTTAGTATGATAACTTCAACAGATACAAATGCAACCTGGATACTCATAAGATTACAATAATGCCATAACAAGTAGAGGCATATCAAAGTAATCAAACCTGGGGTGCATAGTTCCTCTGAATGTGTTGGATATGAGATCCTTCTGGATCTATGATTGCTGCTTAGACAAAATATCCTTTCTCCTGCAAGTACCCTTTAAAATAATGATACAGTTTAAACATATATAAGTACATACCTCTAACAATATCGACAGATAGGGGCACCATCCGGCAGCAATGGAAAGAAATAACGAACCATTAAAACTTCAAAGGTGTTGCAACTTGTAATATAAAGGTAGTTGGAGATTTGCTAGGGTAAGGTGCACTAGGACGATAAAAAGCATTCCCAACACTTCACAAAAACTTTCATTGCAACTGGTGTTGCAACTAGCATGAAGGAACTGTCACTACAATTGCAACTGATACTACAAATGCAACTGGTATTGTAACTGCGATTGCAACTGGTACTGCAACTACAACTTAAGGTTTTACGAGGAAACCCTAATTTCTCAAACTTCAAATTTTGGAATTCAGATCCAGGGAATAGATACTTCCTCCTAGGGTGTGTTCCTAGGTGTGGATACTTTCTCCAACATCCTCCTCAAACAAGAAAAATGTCACACTTAGGGTTTATGCAGAAACCCTAATATTGTAGCAGTTGCAATATTGAAATTGAATCTTGGAGAGGGTGCGTTGAAGCTAGTTACTTCTTATAAAATGTGAATTGGTCTCTTTCACGCCTGCTCTGATCCCATNTCTTTATTATTATAATCATTTAGCACATTAGATGCATAAATAAGATCACTGAAAGAGAGGCTATCATAGAAACAATAGAGACACACATATTATCCTAGGAAACCCTCATGGTGGATAAAACCCAACAAAAACTTCCTTAATAAAGATAGACCAAAGACCGAATAGAAGATCCTCCTCTACTCCTTCACTAGGAAGAGTAACACAGCACTTAACCAAGAAATACCAAGAGATATACCAAAACCCTCCTTGGCATCACCCCCAATTGCATCAGTTTCTTCTCCAAGACTTGTGCGCTACAGATTTGGATGTTGTGTGTGTCTAAATGAGGCATTGTCCTCTATTATAAATAGTGGTCTGAACATCCTATAATTAGTTCTAGGCCGACCTGTCACTTTACCCTCTTAATTTACATTTTAACTGCCAAGGCACAAAAGGGTCGACCTTTATAAAGGCACAATAGGGCCTAATTAATAAACATAATATAATAATATTATTCAACTTTCCTTCTTAGGTAGAATATTCTTCGAAGTTACAAAATTTCAACAATTTTATGTGCCAAACTCCCAGGAATTGAAAAAACTGATATTAAAATAAATGCATAATGTGCCCTATGTTGAACACCTAGGCTACCAAAAGACAATTGTCAATGTCAAGAGTCAATATTATTGGCTAGGTATGAAGAAGGATGCAACTGATTTTATTGTTAGATGCTTGGAATGCCAAAAGGTCAAGGTTAAGAGCAGACACCCAGATGGTCTACTACAACCATTACCCATTCCTGAGTGGAAATGGGAAGTTTTCACTACGAATTTCATCACTAAGCTACCCCGAACTATGAAGCAACATGATTCTATCATGGTAGTGGTCGATAAACTTACTAAATCTTCCCACTTTATTATAGTAAATATCACACACAAGGAAACTAATATTGTTGACATTTATATGAGAGAAATTACTAGGCTATGTGGTGTACCTAAGACAATTATGTCTGATAGAGATCCCAAGTTCAAATCCAATTTTTGGAATGGATTATTTAAAAGACTTGGGAAAAAACTTAATTTTAGCATAGCATACTATCCAAAGTCGGATGGGAAAATGAAAAGGGTAAAAATCAAGTGATAGAAGATATGATAAGAATGTATGTGATGGAAAACTTGACGGAGTGGGAAAAATATTTACAATTGGTTGATTTTGCGTATAACAATGGGTATCAATTACACATCTCTGATGATGAGCCCATTTGAGGCACTTTATGGAAGAAGGTGCAACACACCAATGAGCCGGGACAACCCAAAAGATAGAGTAATGGTTGTGCCATATTTACTTAAGGAAATGGAAGAGAGGGTGGTGAAAATAAATAGAATTTAAAGGTTTCCCAAGACAAGCATAAAATTTATGTAGATAAATGTAGAACTCACAGAGAATTTAAAGTGGGTGACCACGTGTTTTTGAAAGTGAAAGCTAGGAAGAGTTCACTTAAGTTGGGAAATTATTCAAAGATGGAAACACGTTATTGTGGTTTGCTTGAAATCCTAAAGAGGATTGGTCATGTCGCATACATGCTTACACTGCCTACATCTATATGCATTCATAATGTGTTTCATGTATATTTACTTAAAAAGTATGTGCATGATGCTAATCATGTAATTGATTGGAATGTGATTGAAGAAGACAAATTTTGAGTTCAATTGGTGTGCATATTGGACCAGAAACTCAAGTTGCTCCAGAATCGAGCAATAGGACTAGTAAAGGTCTAGTGGACTTGTTATGGTCCCGAGGATGCAACTTGGGAACATGAAGATGCTATGTGTTCAGAGTACCTATATATTTTTGAAGATTTTTGAAATTTTGTTTATACATAATGCACCGAGGATAGTGCATAAATAAGGGGGAGGGGAATGTAATACCCCTAGGTTGAACCCCAATTGTAATGTAAATGTAAATGTACATATAGATTGGTGAGTCATGAGCGCACAAGTTTTGGGTACAATTTAGCATATGTGAACCAAGGGAAGAGTGCGTGCATGTTTCATAGATTTACGTGCACTTGGGTAAGTGCATGAGGATCACTTCAAAGTGCACATCGGATTGTGTTTGTAGCCAGGATATTTTTGGGCCAGAGAGCCTTTGTATATATGTATATTGAGGCCAGAGTGCTTATGTGGTTATTGTTGATATTATGGTAGCTGTGAGAGGTATTTACCTCCACGTGTAAACTTGACGAGAATAGAATATTCTGGGAAGCAAGAAGAAACCCTAATTAGTTGGCTAATAACCCTAGAAGACAAATCATCTCATGTTAGGGTCCTAACCCACACATAGGTAGATCAATATATTCAGATGTAATAAAGGTCAATATTAATAAGGCCTTTCAATAAAATAGAATAAGGCGGATGTA
>JASDQU010312666.1:0-11606 GCA_032191745.1 Picea mariana | reverse complement strand
ACAGATACTAACTGACTTACCACAGTATTGAAGGCGTTCAAATGCTCTGCCAGTGAGTCTCCATCTCTCATCCTCAAGTTATACAGCATCTTTCTCAGGAATAGTTTAGTTACCAGGGACTTGGATTGATACAACTTCCCCAACTTTTCCCATAAATCCTTGGTTGTAGCTTCCTCTAACACATTCAGTAATACTGAATCGGAGAGACACAGTCGAATTGTGCTCTTTGCCTTCCGATCCATCTTTTTCCAGTCATCTGTAGAAGTTTATGTAGGTGCAGTACCTGGATCTACCGCAATCCACTGATCTCTGTCCACCAAAAGATCTTCCATCTTGAGCTTCCACAGCTCAAAGCTTTTCCCATTAAACTTATCAATCTCCATCTTCGAATTTCTTGCCATTTCTTTTCACCTGAAAAACAATACCGCAGATCTCCCACTATAACAAGGCTTATCACAGTCCCGAGCCAAACTCTTGACCACAAAGGCGTCCCCCTAAAGCTAATAAAGCTATGATACCAAATGTAAATACTAACCTTGTACAATGTCTACTGTAAACAGATATTCAGAAAAGATACAATGGAAAATACAAACATTACGTGGAGATTATTCCCCTGGAAACCCAAACCGGGAAAACCAACATATATTATATTCATTCATTGTATTACATTGTTTACAATACAATATACATATATGATCTAGCAGCATCCAAAACCCTAACCCAATGACCTGGATTAGTCCAAAACCCTAATTCCTTAACCGAAAATAGAAAACCATCGGCAAAAACCATGTGCCGAAAAAACCACCTAAATACATGACACGTTTCACACTGCCCCCGGACCCCCGCACGGGGGGATTCACCCCCCTGCACCCCCCCTCTAACCCCCCTGCACGCTTGATACATACGCTCAGACACTACTACTCGTGCAAAGAATATAACTAATACCCAACACAAATTACACCCTCGTGACTTAGCTAATTTTACTGAGTTTTACACTTAGTTTGTATTGAGTCTTACACTTAGTTTATTTTTTTACTTTTGAATTGAGATGGTTCAAGGAGCTCTGTGGTCATATGGAGCACAAAATTGTGGTGATAGTTGTTGGTAACAAATCTGACATTTTTAGGCCTGAAATTTTCATTTACTAAGGGACTGTTTGCAGTTGGGGTGCAGTGTATTACAGTTTGATGTCACTATTCTCTATCTGCAAAAATTTTCTTTACAGGAACGTAATGTTGAATCCATGACATATGATTGCATATGGGTACAATAATGTTTATGATGATGCTTCGATGGGTTATGCTTCGATGATGCTTTTCGACTGTTATGGCATTAAGGATAGTGGAATCCAGGTCAAGGACATTAATTTGGAGCGTCTAAGAACAACCATTGAAGATCTGAACTTAGAAGATGTGGAATCTTTGAAGTTTTTTTTGTTACTATGTTGTAATGGGTAAATGTCTTTGTGGATCAGCACAAGAAAATGTATCTGAAGATACCAACACAAGAAGAAATTATATGTACATGAAATGCCTTGTAATTACAACATGTTGCCACCATCTTCGCCAATGGAAATCTCATGTGACACTATCCTACAGGTAGATGTAATTACATATATCAAATTGAGGAATTGAAATCTAAACCATACTATGAAAAGGGTATCAATCTTGGCAGTAATGAAGGAGATGGCTCAAGATATATAACTCTCCCTGAAGTTCAAGAAAAGTGTTCTCCAACATGAGAATTTGAAGGAATTCGATCAAGTGATATTGAAAGGTTGCCTTGTTGAGATGGTAGCATGAGATTGAACTTTCATTAAATGGAGAGATTCAAAGTTGGACACAAGAGGTATGTTAATTTTATATTTCTTCATGTACATAACTCCAAGAGTTAAGATCAAGATTAATTCAGCACATTCTCTATCTTTCATTTGTGCATACTTTAATTTGCTAAGAAGAACAAATCCAAAGCCTACAAATTTATCAGATCTCTTCGCCTTCATCCTCATTCATATGTTGCCACAAATATTACATAAGGTTCATTTATGTTTCTTAATTGTTACTTAATTGATAGTTGATCCTCTCTTCTATTATAATTCTTCTTAAAGAATGCCCTGAGTCACCTGAGATTGTATTTTTAGTGTCAAAATTGTTTCTCTAAAAGACTGCCTTGAAATCATATTAAAACTTTGAGCCCAAAATTGAGTATATGTTGTTGCCCTTGTCATGTGTGCATGGAGATGATTAGCTACTACAAGATTGCCCCAAAATTAAAATTTGTAGCCAATATCAGTCTTGATTATGTTCACCATATACAACATCAACTTCTTTTGATACACACATCATTCCCATCATTCCCATCAACTTCTTTTGATACACACATCATTCCCATTTTCACCATATATATATATATATATATATATATATACTCAATCCCCTACTTGATGTGCATGAGGACATGCAAAATCTCAAGTGTGGAGGAGACAGAGATGTCAGGTTTGCATCCAATATATATCACATCAGTATTTATATCAACACCCCCATGGACAAGCACAAATTCATTGTCGCTTCAACATGAGTTTCAGAAATGAGAATTAAGAGTTGTCTTCAACATTTTGCAGCCAAATTAGAGGTTCACATGGTTAAGCAAAAAGTACAGGTTGGAGGACATGAGAAAATAGAATCTTAAGGTTTTCCATCTATTAGAGTTAACCCGGGTCAATCCCATAAACCTCCAACTCTCAGTCAAAGGCCTGTTCAATCAGGAGTAATTTTGCAGCTACATAAAGGCTATTACAACCAATTTTTTATTCTCAAAGGCACTTTTTGCATACAATTTGCAAGCAGATGTGGTTGAAATAAAATTTTCTGAAATATGGGTTTTGTAGAAAAACTGAAAAATTGAGTAAGGCACAAGAAAAATATCTAAAAAATGCATCATGAAGAATTTACAGCTACATCGTTGAAGCAAACTTTTATATAATTTGCAGAATTTCTTGTAGTTGACTATTTGCTGAGGTAGTTTTGTAGCTTCATTTTTCAATAGATGGAAGTGAAAATCAAAACTATGACATGGGTTTTGTGCCCCATACATCAACTTAAGCAGAGGGATGGGGGCGGCGGGGAAAAATTTGCCAGAAAAGCATAAAAAAGGATGCACTAATATGTTTTTAAACTGATTTTATAAAATTATCAGCGTTTTTGTAAAAAGCTACAGCCAACTTTCTATAGCTGATTTGTAGCTTTGAATGGTTGCATGATTTTCGAGACCAAATTACCACTTGTAAATGATTTCAAATCAATATGTGATGCTCATTCACCTATCATCCACAATTTTCAACATTTTTCAATTTTCAAGTTTTCAAGCATTTCTGCAACTACAAGTTCAATAACAATGAGGAAATTCTAATTCAATTTCAACATCAACATCAATTATCTTCTTCAACAACAATGCTCTTCAGCATCATCAACATCATCAACATTCTTCATGAAGTGAGCCAAAATTCAACATTTGTTTCTCAGACCAACATCCACCAGGAGAAGTAAAGTTGGGTAAGAAATTTCTATTTATAGGTAGTTATTAAACTTGGGAATTCATGCACATGAAGCTTTTCATATTTTCCATTCCTTCATTCCCTTACACTTCATTTCATTACACTTTACATTTCATTATCTATCCATCATTATCCATTTTCCTATGGAATCAATGACTTTGAAAAAACTAAGTAGGTCTTGTATCATATATACCTAGTCACTACCTCCTAAGTATCTTTGATTACATGAGGACATGCAATGACTTAAGTGTGGGGGAGATGTTGGGCCTCAGAAATAACACATTCTATGATTCCATTTAGCCATATTCAATTCCCTTTACCCCTTCAGATTCATTCCTTTCATCACTTATATTCCTTTAATTGTTGATTTCTACCTTACCTAAGCTCCATGTGCAATACTTACACTAAAGTGGTTGATTTACCATGTTTTAATGATTACCTAGTGTAGATATTGTGATTTCCTAAATTACTATTTCAGCACATGGATCTCATGAAATATGTTGTTATTATTTTCTCCAAATTATCTTAGATCAAATCCAATATTTGGTGGAGAAGATCCACATTTTTAGGATCTAGGATTTGTTGGTTGTAGATCCACTTGTTTAGGATTTGATCTCATATTGTTGTAACTCATTTTCATTTTATGAAAGAGAGCCTAAATGTATAAATAGGAGAGGATGTCATTGAATTCATATTCCATAGTTCATGAGTTCAGTTCATGAGGGAAGGAGTTAGAGATTTTCGTATTGAAGAGAAGAATTGTAATTATTTTGATGTTGGAATAAAGAGTTTGTGGTTGCAGATCAAGAGTTCTTTGTTGTAGTCTTTCTTGGAAGTATATGCTAGGAGAGGCAAGAACCCCTCTTCCCGATATATGTTTCCCAATTAGTTTTATTTCAGTTGTGTGATTGTTATTTCAGTTGTGTGAGTTATTTCAATTCAATCATTCTAAGTTGTACCATGGAACCGGGATGGTAAAATTCATCGAATTAAGGAGAATTTATTTCAGCTGTGTGACTTCTTTCAATTAAGTATTTTACATTTAGTCTGGCACAATAAAGTTTAAATCACCCAATCATTGATTGACAGAATCGGATGATGAAAACTGTAGGCCATGGAATCATAATGATAAAATCTGTGGAACTAAGGGTTAAAGATTAAGGATGATTAAGAGTATTACTATGATCATATCATTAAAATTTCTTTACTCTGCTTAGCTTAGAATTAGTGGCCTAATATTGCATACATTTTGTTGGCATCTCACAAGCTTACGATCTCCCTGGTTGATGATTTAATGCATCAAATTCATTCAATTGAATTTGCTCAACACTTGCATCACTTAACCCCGCAACCCGTAACCTCCCAACACTTAGTCATACACTTAGTCATTTTTACTAAGCCCACATTACTTAACCATACAACCCGCAACCTCCCAACATTTAGTCATACACTTAGTCATTTTTACTAAGTTACCTCAACATTGCCCTATTTCTACATAATCCTATTTTCCAATATTATTATTTCATGAAATTATTCTTTATATCCCCAAGTTTTACCCCCCTTCCCCTTCCTTTGGCATATTGGGACACGTGGCAGTGAAGTGGACCTATCACATGTTGAACTTATGCTTATACTGAGAGGGGGGGGTGAATTAGTATAAGATACTTTTTACTTTAACTGAGCATTCATCAATTATTCATTAACTTTAAAACAATAAATGCATGTAAACTCAAATCACAGAACATAGAGTTTAAATTGGAAACCCTTGCAGGAGAAAAACGCAAAAAATTATCTTTATAAATGTCTGTAGACACCAACCTATTGTTAGAAATCTTGTAGGCACCAACCTACTAGAGACACCAATCTCCTTAGTTGAACACCAACTCAACAAGATACTATGTAGGCACCAACCTACTGGAGAAACCAATCTCCTCAATTGAGCACCAACTCAGTAAGATATTGTGTAGGCACCAACCTACTAGAGACATCAATCTCCTAAGTTGAGTACCAACTCAGTAATACATGTATAGGAAACAACCTAAGATATCCATACACTAAGTACTTCCGACTTCACCTACATGCTTCATTATTTCATGCATTTCACAGCATCATTATACCCTTAACTTTCATGCTCCAACACCTCTCCTTGCTTCATACCCGAAACATAGATTCAAATCCTCATCAAATTTAGCCTTCATGCCCCAGCGAACCTCACAACATCATTCCCATAATATAATCCCAAACTGCAACATTACAACCTCAAAACAACGCACTTTCCAACATCATAGATTGATCCAAATTATTTTTGAGAACGAAATGAAAGCATAGATACTACAATGAAACACACATAAATATTGCCAGAAATAGAGAAATACAGTAATACACGATTTCTATTAATGAAAGAAATGTATAGAGACTGTAAATACAGAGTGAAGGACTCAGTAGAATGGTGGCAGCTTATCTCTAAGAAGAGATGTGATGGCTACTCTCATTTGCAAGAAGATGATTGTTACAATGAGGCTCCAAAGGCCTTTTTAACATAAGTAAAATCCAAAACCCTAACCCCGGAAGATGAAAATCCAAAAGGTTTGCGGGCCCCAATGGGGGTAGTTGATATGTCAACTACACGGGGGCGTAACTTTTGCATACAATCTTTGTTTGGGGTGCTCGATACACCGTTGGAAAGGTCTAACTGAGAAGACTGATTTTCGAATGGCCCATGTTAGGACCTTTAGCAGTCACCTGAGCCCCAAATCCCCAAAAAACGTTGTTTAGGGCCTCAAAACGGCCCCAGAAGTTTGGAACCCAAAAAACTGCAAAGATGGAAAAAAAAAATTCGAGCCCATGGAATAGGTGGGTGGCCATCGATATTCACCTGGATCAATCCTCTCTCCTTAGGAAGCAATGGTATCCATTGTGTTGAGTTCACGGGGGAGAGAGGGAAGCGTTTGCTAAATCTGAATCTTGGTGAGGTGCTTGCCTTGCTGGAGACGTCGCATTGCTTGGTTTGTGGAAGGCTATCATGAACCTGTTGCTGGCAGGGTTGAATCTATTCAACCAGTCACGACACATGAGATCTCTGTGTGNAGGTGTTTGGGTCGAGGCTGTAGTGGTTGCAATATCCTTTTGTTCACCTTTTGAACAGATTGTGAAGAAGTTGAATTTTGTAGTATGAGATACTACCTTGTGACATTGTTTAGGTGGAACAGTAGTCGGAACTACCTCCAGTATTATGTAGAGATGACCCCCCAGAGAAACAATGACACTGCGGGGTCAAGACTCATAAATAGCATGGTGTTTCCACATATATGGATGGCCCAAGAGAACATCACAGACATCCAGTGGGGAAACATCACATAATACCTCATCCTTGAAGGGTTGGATGTCATATGACAATCGACACTGTTGGCTGACACGGATATCTCGTCCCTGGCGAAGCCACCCAATGTTGTATGGTTGCGGGTGTGGTGTTGTCGATAATCCCAACTATTTGACGACATATGTTGAGATGAGGTTCTTATAGCTTCTACTATCAACAATAAAATGCAGCGGGGTCCCCTTCACCCACATCTGTGAATGAAAAGTATGCTCCCCATCTTCAGGATCTATTGGTTCTTTTGGTTGAATTGTTGCGGTCGCGATAATAGTAGTGGGGTCTGCGTCGATGATCTGTCTTTTACCAATATTTTCATAATCATATTTTGAATCAGGGTTTAGCTCCTTGTCTTTAATCTCGACCATCGATGACTTTTTTGAGTGACATTCATCAGTGTTGTGCCAGGGGATTTTGTGGAAATCACATTATTTTTCAGTGTCCTTCATCTTTTCGTGACCCTTCTTTTCCTGTGGCTTAGACTGGTTTTCAGGAAGCTGTTTGTTAGGGTCATCTTTCTCATACTTTGGTTGTTGCGGATTTCCAGATCTGAACTTTCGTTTGTTCTGGTGCCTAAATTTCTGCTCGATTTTAATAGCATATTGATACGCAACACCGAGTGACAAGATAACCAAAAAATCCATTTCAATTTGGATGTATCTGTGTACAGCCCCGTGGTATTTCAGAACCAAATGTCGCTCGAATTCTTTGATACCCAGCTTGGTGCGCAAGGTATTGAAGGCATTGGTGAAATCTGACACTGCTTGGCTCGTCTCTTGCTGCAATGTGGTCCATCTCATGTGCTGGTCTTCATAGTTTCCAACAAAGTAATATTGTTCATTTACCGTATCGACAAAAAAATCCCAATTGGGCTTGACCCCATATATTCCAGACTCCTCTATGGAAATTTTCCCCTAGTAAGTTTCCCACCAATGTTTGACATGGGGGAGAGCCTTAAGGAGTGCGAAGGTGATATTTTCCCTGTCAGAAAAATGGTGAATAGAGAAATAACCTTCTAGAAAATTCAACCATTTGTCTAGGGCATCCGCATCTATCTGACCTTCAAATATGGGAATATCAAAATTAACCTGTACCTTGAAAGGCGAGGTGCCTCCAAAGTGGTTTCTTGATGAAGATGTACATGTTGTTATCACCAGGCGTAAAAGGATGTGGGAAAAATTTCCCACCATTTCGTCCCTCGGTCACGTGAGAGCTTGCTCAAGCAACAGATTAATAGAATCTTCTTCTCCATCCTTTTTATTTTCTTCCGCCATGGAGGGTTTTTTGGGCATGTGAGAGCAATTTTCCTCAAGAGAGACAAGCTCAAGACCCAACTTCCTATACTTGGACCTCATCAGGGACATGCACTGAAAAATGATCAAGAGCAGCCTACTCTGATACCACTGATCCGGATAATTTTTTAGAATGAAATAAAAGTAGAGATACTACACTGAAATACAGATAAATATTGCCAGAAACAGAGAATTACAGTAATACATGATTTCTATTAATTAAAGAAATGTACAGACTATAAAAATACAGAGTGAAGGACTCGCTAGAATGGTGGCATCTTATCTCTAAGAATAGATGTGATGGATACTCTCATTCGAAAGAAGATGATTTTTACAATGAGGCTCCAAAGGCCTTTTTAACATAAGTAAAATCTAAAACCCTAACCTAGGAAGATGAAAATCCAAAAGGTTTGCGGGCCCCGATGGGGGTAGTTGATATGTCAACTTTTCGGGGGCGTAACTTTTGCATACGATCTCCGTTTGGGGCACTCGATACACCGTTGGAAAGGTATAACTGAGAAGAACGATTTTTGAGTAGCCCAAGTCAATGATTTTAGCAATCACCTAGGCCCCAAATCCCCAGAAAACGTCGTTTAAGGCCTCAAAACGGACCTGGAAGTTTGGAACCCGAAAAACTGCCAAGATGGAAAACTGTTTTCGAGCCCATGGAATAGGTGGGTGGCCACCTATATCCACCTGGATCATAGACCTTATTCCTTCATAGTGCACCCTTAATTCTAGGATATTTAAACACTTAGGATTTGGTTAAGATCTTGACGCAACCCTCCTAACCCGCAAATCAAAAGTCCACATACACAGGATCGTTCTTCTTCCACTAGACCGAAGAGCTCTACTAACCCTTCTATTTCCCTTTTGGGAAATCTGCACCCACAAACAACCTTGAGAAATTCCCCATTATACTTCGGGAGATCGTACTTCGGGATTTCACGAATACTATAATCAAGTGTCTTATCTCTCAGACCCCCAAAACCCGAATTTATGACACTTGGCCTTTTCTCTCTCTATTTCACCTTTCTCAATATCGCGATTTCGAGAGTTGCGATGTCATGCAACTCGTCCCCTCGACTCCCAAAATCCTGAAACCCGAATTACCGAAACTCTGATGCGCTCGCAAGGTTGACTTTTCAACAGCTCCTCATTCCATCAGGATTTTGGACTTCGCGATTTCGTGAATCCTGATGCAAAGATTTCAGGACTTCAACCCACAAAACCCCAAAATGGTAATCCACGGGTAAATCCAACGACCCTTGTTGGCTTGAATCTACAGCTCTGTCTCTCCTGAGCTTGAACCTTTGAAAACACTTTCCGTAACTCCCCTGCTCCTCCGTGTGATCTGACGGCTCACGGGACTTAGCGAATTCTCCACAGAGAATTCTGACCGTCCGTTTCTCTTCCTTCTCAAGGACTTCTGCCACTTTTCACCAAAGTGTTTTTCCATGGTACTTAACCGCCTGCGACACAAACTTGCAACACCTTCTCAATGCTCCAATGCACAAACTTCCTGTGCTTCTCTTCGACAATTTCGAAGGCTTTATCCTTCCTAAACTTTTTCCAACTATGAGTCTTAAAGAAGACTCCTGCACGCACTCCTTGCGGAAAATTCCTCAATTACTCCAAGAAATTGAATTCCTTCGACTCTGCGCACTCCCTGCAGTAGCAGTCTCTCAACACTTCACTCAGGTTACAAAACCTGAAACTCTACTCGGCCTGCGCACTCCTTGCACGGCTCTTATGCCTAGTTGCACTTCTGAGGGAACGAGAGCAAAAGCTATCTTATCTGAGCTTCCAGAGACAAACCTCTGAACCCTTTGTCAATGCACTCCTTGCGGACAATTCAACTGTACTCCTTGCAGGAATTCTTGCTCAGATAGAGAAACAATTGAAACTCATTTCCCTTACCCTCTCTCTCTCTCAAATTTTAGACATTTAACAAGAAATCATACACACATAGCATAAACAACAATTGCATGATAGAAAGAGTAAAGCATTCATGAGAATTGTTAGCGATTATTTTTGTCTTAGGCGCAAAAGCACCCAAGTCTACAGGTTGCTTAGGAAGTGCCCAAGCGCAGTGCGGGGGAATCCCTATTTTTCCGATAGCAAGGCAAGCGAGCGGGCAAAATAACGTTGGCCACATCCAAGATCTATTTACAAAGCAGATCGACGGTCATCGGGTTTTCAGAGCTACTGAGTTGCCCAAGGTTTAGCGCAAGAGGGAGCACCAATAGTTCAAATTAGATTTGGGTCATCCAATCCAACCAGGACAGGTGGCAGCCTGTCGGCGTATCGGGTATCGGGAGTCGGGAAGCTCTCTGTCCATTGCACTTGAAAGTGTCGATCAGCGAAACTCTGAAGCTCCCTTCGAACTAAGCTCAGGATCTCAGCACCAGATCATATCAAGCGAGCGGGTGTAGGGGGGACAACCCCTTTATAATAGAAAATACTATCTGGGTCGTCCATCTGAAGGACGTGCGGCACGCATCCACGTCATGACGGCATTCGGGAATTCGAGTGGTAAGCACTCCTCTCCATTTTACATCACGAAACCCCGAACCCCAACAGTGCTGAAAGCGCCGAAACTGGGGCCCGCGACAGCACGAAACACTTTGAACCGTCCATCCAAACAGGGACACCTGGCGGCAAACTGAGCCATCTCGGCGTTTCGCCTATCGCGACTCCAAGGTGCAAAAAGAAGCTCTGTTATGTTCCGATGCACGAAATGTCGGGATAGTCTCAGACCCGAGCCCACAACAGCATTGGGTAAGTTCAGGACCGTCAGATCTCAGAAGGACGCGTGGCACCAGATTGAGCCGCCTCGGCGTTTCGCTCATCGCAATTTCTAAATGCAAAGATTATCCCTTTCATATTCGCGAACGCCGAAAGCATATGGTCACAGCCCGTGGTCACTTGGAGAAAGAAAGGAGCTGCATAAAGAAGGCCAAAGGCGCCGAGTTCAGTTGCAGAGGGGATCATCGCGATCTCCAGGCGCCGTCGGACCCGATCTTAATAATGTTTCTAGTATTGAAGTAAATGATGGCAAGAGCGGGTGGTTGAAACCTCCTCTCATTCATTAAGTGAGGGAATGGAGGGTTTGGCAAGCCGTCTGCCCGAAGAAGTCCTGTATATCGATTTTCTCAAAGAAACCATGCCGAAGTCCTCGACTCGACAGAGAAGTCTGCACATGCTAGCCCAGCACTTAATGGCTCAACTACCCTCCTTACAGGAGCCATGCATAGTTAAGATGGTGTTTAAAGAAAGATATCAGTACAGGTTTGACTGAAGGGACACCAAGATTTGGGAGACTGGACACGCCTCTGTGAGGTGGATCTTCCTAAGTATTTAAACTCAGTCTTCGTATTTTTGTAGA
>JASDQU010312664.1:0-13549 GCA_032191745.1 Picea mariana | reverse complement strand
GAAAAATCCTTAGATTCTTATTAATCTTTAAAACATAATAACATCTACTTGATCTTCAAAATAAAAATGATCGTTTGACTGTTTGCAATTTACATGTGAAATACTTATCTATCCAAATACACTGTAATGATAAACAACTTGCAAATAACTGAGCAAAAATAGAAAAACCATATTAAAATCACATACACAAGTTTGATAACGGAGTTCACCCAATTTGGGCTATGTCTTCGGGTCCGTTTCCAATAGAGACCTATTTATTAATGCTCAAATGTTTGTGTTTTACAATGACCTTTTTATGCATTTCTCAAACTTAGAAACACAATATGCCATCGAATTCCTTGCAAAATTTCGATAAAAATGAGTACAAAATTCATAAAATTCCATGCCAAAAACCCGTGGCATTCATTACGGTGCAACCTCCAAGTCTAATTACTCTCAGGCATGAAATTCGAGACACCATACTGCATATGTGTGTGTCCTTTTCCTCGGTCCACGCACCATTAAATGGGGTGCATGCCCCTTAACCTCCCTCCAAAATTATTGGTTGGAAATAACGGTTTTTTAGGCGAGTTCCATAACAAACCCCGTGCTTTGGTGCAATGGTTAGGGCATGGTACTATATGGGGGAGGTCATGGGTTCCATCCTCAGCAATCCCCTCCTTGGTTGGTGCTTTGTTGTAACTTATTCTATATATATATGGGATGTTTGTTAACCAAAGTTTTAATACCTCGTCGCATGAAATATGATGTTGATTATGGTTATATGGGATAGCATATAAACTAGGGGCCGAGGGATTATCCCTCGGTCCCTTTCCCCTCCAAATAAACCTTTGACCAAGCCTAAGTATATGTGGTGCCATATGTTGGTAAGCACCAATAAGATGTCGTAATGGTAATGGAGGTTTGTGTAAAGTTATGGGAGGTCACGAATTCGACCCACATTGACTCATATAATTTTGATAAAACTAACTATTAATGGCTAATGGAAGGCTGCCATGTGGCAGTATCTCATTGGTCTATCTTTTCCACTTGTTAATACATAATTGGTCCACTTGAATTGTACAAATTGCCACATCACCTGCCAACTGGACATGCCACATCAATAATTGTCTGCCACTTGTAAACACACGATTCGTCCACGTGTATGTATGATATGGTCGTACGTTCATTCCATGTGTCACCCTTGACCCTGTTAAATTTTGCCTTTTTTCCTTGGTTTGACCCAAACTTTGACCATGCATAAATTTTGCATACGAACTTCATTTGAGGTGATTTTTGCACCATTGGAAAGATATCGCCGATATCTAAGAATTGATGGATTTTTTGGGAGAATTTGGGACTATTTAATTTTGAGCATTTCTAAATCCTTCTGGACCTCTATGAGCATTCTAGATCCTCCTAGACCTATGTGAGCATTCCTATATCCTCCTGGATCAATGGAAGCCATGGAAATCATATGGGTTGCACATGATTATGAGAGGTGAAACTTGAATGGTAAGAAAAAATGAACAAGAGGAAACAATCACCCACAAGTGTGTTTGGCCAAGTCCCATGTGACCACGCTACCCACAATTTCCTGACATGATGTTCTTCAAAATAGACCCCTAGTTCTGAAATTGCACTCTGCCTTACTAAAAAAAACCCTAGTTAAAAATATCATCGAACAACCATTTTCTGGGCAATATAATCATAGGAGAGGAGTACCCCTAGTTGTAGGCCAACATAATGAGTCCAACGTGATTGAAAATCCTATCAGAGGTTGTTGGCACCAGGTTGAAGGGGAAAGAAGAACAATCGTGGGAAAGAAAGCATGCAAAAAACTGAAGTAACAACTGGTGAAAGAACATCACGCGCGCATGAAAGAAAGTGTGCATAAAGGAAAGCGACAACTGGAGGAAGAACAACACACGCATGGGAGAAACACCTAACGTAAGAAGGGTTAGGGTTTTGGTAATATTATGTAAAAGGATGAAGAGCCTGAAATGTATAAATATAGATACGAAAGTATCATATATAGAGAGAGGTTGGTTGTTGTTATTATTGTTGTTGTTGAGGGTTAGGCTTTGTTGTTATTTTAGCTGTATGAACCAATTTTTTAAGCTGTTGAGAAAAGAAGATACGAGGGAAGGTAGATCTTAGGATTAGATCATAGGTTGTGGAGCCTAGTGCGATCTAGTTCGCCTCACATAGATCTTACCCAGTGTTGTGGAGATTTGTATACGCGTGGTGCCAGGAATGCAAAACTTCCATAATAAAAGAGCCAAGAGCCAAATCTTTGTGGACGTAGCCTAGGAGGGGGTGAACCACAATAATACTCATGTAATATGTTGAATTCATGCATGTCTCTTCTTTCTTTCAACAATTAATGATTAAGCTTGACGAATGAGTTAGCACACTATTATGAATCTATTTATACTCTACTGGAATTAAACTATGAAATATATGTATGCAACTTCAAGGGATAAGTAGTTTACCTTACAACTCATGGTACCTAGCTTTAATCAAGAAACCTCTATCCCCTACTCTGTCCTAGGCTATAAATACTTGAGTCCTATAGTCACCCATTTAAAGCTATCTCGGGTGAGTCTGCACAGTACCTTCTGGGTGCTGTGTTGCCTTCTGGATTACCAGGAGGGCCGATAGTTTTAGAGGCTTTGTTGGAACCTCGAGTGACATGAAACCTGGGTCAATAACTCAGACAACCCAAGAAGGGAAATAGTTAACCAACAAATGGTTCCGTTGTCATGTTAAGAGGAAGAAGAGAGGACTGAGTAGATGAGATAGAATGAATAAGAACTGAAGGAGCGAAACATAAGAGTAATGAGCCGTTATAAGGGAATGTTGAGACCTTGGAACCCCATGAGAGAAGAAATCGAGGGCTAGTTGAGAACTAAAGAGCTAGAGTTTGCACAGAAAGACAATAGAAACCCCAAGATCACACTGCGTAAATACTTGGATAAATACGTATTTATGGATTTACATGAAGTATTTTTCTGTGATTTTATGCATCTACTACAGGAATGGATATTAAGGTTAAAGGATAACCATGCGATGAATTAGATTTGACAGCTAGATTGGACTCCGATACAGATCCAATAGCTGCAGCATGCGTACAACAAATTCACCCGCGCAGTCAACTTTTGGCTTGACAGTATTTTGGCAGGATTTATCACAGAATTTGCGGTAGACACAGTAAAGTCATACAACATAGATGAGCAAGAGTTCCTACGAGGACCCAGAGGAAGGTACATTCAATCACTGTATACTTCTATCAATATATTGCTATATAACAAAGGTGTAATGACAATGGAATCAGACAACTAGACTTCCCTGCGTGCATGGGGGAAGGGGGAAAGAACTGATAGAGAGAGGAGGAATGGAAGGAGGGAAGGATAAAGATAAGAAAGAGGAGGAATCCTTGGACCTGATCTTGATGGATGATGATCAGCTGAGGTGGATCTTGGTGTCATCAGGAACGACGCGTAGCAGAGCACCCTACCAATATAAGGTGAATACCAAGAAGAGAGCCATAGCCGAGAGGGAGGGCTTGGAAAGTGATGAGGAAGAGGTAGAGGATCTCCGAGCTGTGGAGCAGATTGAGGAAATCCTACGCGCCATGTACGAGAGGAAAACAAGAGGCCCAAGAACAGGAGGAGAAGGAAACCATCCCTTTCATATTAATGTTAGTGTGGAACCCATAAACCCATGTGCAACCAATAAACCAAAGAGAACACCACCGTTTTGACAACCAAAGTTTGAAGGAAGTCCGACAGTAGGAAGTACATCTACACAAGGAGCAACAACTGGAGGAGCCAGTTCAGGAAATCTCAGTTAAGTATCTACACTGCGTGAAGGAGGGAGTAGCTCAATATTTGGAATGGCAGGACACAATCCTACTATCAGATTACCAGAGTTTCGAGGAGAAGAAGCATAGGACCTTGAGAAGCATCTGTTCATTTGTGCAAAGATTTGGGAAGCAAAGCAGATCACTAATGAAGATACCAAACTCGCGCAGCTAGCGATCACGCAAAGAGACCGAGCACTAGACTGGTACACGAGTCTAGACACGAACAATGTTCCCGGAATGACAAGGACACTGGACAACATTAAGAAACTATTGATAAATGAGTTCCAGAAGCCGAGCTCAGAGGATCAATACATGAATGAGATGATTGAAATAAGACAGAAACTAGGAGAATCGATATGGGATATTGATCAAAGATTCAAGCGATTAAAAGGAAAGTTAAAATACCTTATGACCGATATGAAGCATCGACACCTACTTGTCAACTCACTACTCCCACACTTAAAATATCCATTACGACAACATAAGTTTCAGACGTAGGAAGAGGCTCTGTAGATAGCCTTGCAATTGGAAGAGAATCAATACCAACAATCGGACCTGGCTATCGAAGAACTGAAGGAGGATCTGAAGAACTTAACATTTCAGCTGAACCATAATAAGAGCAAGGAAAAACGAGAAGCCGTTTGGTGCACTACCTTCAGGACAAAAGGACACCGTAAGAATGAATTCCCAACATTCACACATTATATGGTGACAGGGATGCCAAACCCACTACCATAAGGAGGATTATGGTGTGAAATATGCAAGAAATCGGGTCATGACCCTTACCACTGCATGATGATGCAGAAATACCAAACAGTCCCAAAGAATTCATGTTGCACCTTTTGCAAGTCAGTTGGCCATGACGATAAAGATTGCAGAACTATGGAGCTGATGTGGTAAAGAACATCAGATGCATACATGGTAAAGTCAGAAATGATGACTGGGAAAGCAGAACCACAGTTCACTCAAGCCCCAACCCCATACAACACTGCACAAAAATAGTATAATACTGCATCATAGCCGTACAATAACGCGCAACCACAATACAACCCGACACAGCCCCAGTACAATACCATGCAATATAATCAGGGACCACAGTACAACACACTGCAAGGTGATCGCGCAACTTATAGAGGATAAGGATGAACCAGAGGAGGTTTCGGACGTGGTAGAGGACCAATCACATGTCACAATTGCCAGAAACCAGTACATTATGCACAAGAGTTCCCACTGCCACCCACGACTTGTATGTATTTTCGCGCATTGGAACACGATACAGAGGAATGTTTGACATTACTTGTAAAGATACAGAAAAAAGGAATCAAAATAACCAGAATGTTCAATGGATTTCGGTCGAAGCAAGGGATGACGAACAGAGCATCAATATAGTCACTCGAGGATGAACGAAAACAGGAGATGACACAGTTCAATAGGAACCAACGCAGAACCAATGGGTAAAGAAGAACACTGACCCCAAGAAGCAGTTCAATGCGCATAAGGAGAAGGCGATCTTTACAGAAGCCTGACAAGAATTTCAGAAGGAGAACATTGTGCCGACTGCACAATAGAGCAAGGAAGCTCTAGAATATGAAATGCCACCATCACTAGACCATACCAACAGAACACAACCCAAGGAACAAGTAAGTACTATCAAATACTTTTTGCATTCATGCATCAAAATGTTAAGTGATCCTTCATCTCTCAAAATATTGCAAAACATCCTAGAAAAATGTAGCAGCGAGATGAAACAGAAGCCAGAATTGAAAACTGTCAACCACCTACATACAAGAAGAAGAACAAGTAGGGAATTTAGATTAAATGCTAACATTGGGGATTTCAATATGGGAGATGTTATACTAGATCTAATATCCAAAGTGAATGTACTACCAAAAGCTACATGGAAATGCATGGGAGCACCTACACTAGGATACTCAATTGTTAAATTAAAGCTAGCAAATAAACATAGAGTCCTACCAATAGGTAGTCTGAAAGGAGTGACGGTAGATCTAGATGGTGTGCGCACTAAGGTAGACTTTGAAGTCATCGAAATAGTAGACGACACAACACCTTACCTGACGCTACTTGGTCTGGATTGGGAGTTCGACAACCAAAACATAATTAACTTAAAAACTAGAAAAATGCCATTTGAGTCGGGGGACTACAGGGTCATAGCGCCACTCGACCCATAATAAAGAGAGAGGTTTGTAGAACCCACTTGTCTCGATTTAGAAGGGATCGACCAGTTGTACAGAACAACTGTGCATGATGCGGACTATATAAACCCAACTACATACAGGGTACTCAGTTGGCGGAGCATTACTTCATGTACAACATACTCAGACACCGGGTTAGAAAACTGGCAGCAAAGACTACACGAAGTATCCATGAGAAGGTGTGCCAGAATAGACCGCACAATAAGGTGGATTGGCACAGAAATCAGAGAACCACCCAGTTTTCATGGGCTAAATGATTTGGAAACTTTCTTGAAACAATATGAAGATGAAGTATAAGAAAACTAGAGATTGATAGCACTAGATTTAGCACTAAAGGCTACACCTGCAATATGGTGGGGTGCACACAAAGAGACTATCACATATTGGTACCAATGTAAGCGATTACTATGCATAAGGTTCGGTGCAGAACAGATAGGTAAAAAACAAAAGAAATATCACAGACTAGGCACACCAACAAAACACTTGGAGGCATGTAAAACACTATGGAAAATGATGCCACCGGAGGAATAGTCCCACCACTTCATTCATAATTTAGAGGGCATACCAGTGAATTGGTATACGAACCAAGAAATGCGTAAAGAAACCAAGACATGGGCGACACTCCAACACAAATTTACAATCACTTTCTCATTCGAGCATGAGAACCCCAACATAGACACGGCCCTGAAACAGATCAAAGATGTCATATTCATTGAAGAACCATAAGTGGAAGCTATCATAGAGGTACAACAACGAAATAAGAAGACAATCAAGAATCTACTGTCATGCTACCACGTACAGGAGGAAGCACCGGATGAAGATGATCCGCAGGATATTCAGATCGAATAAGTTGAAGGCGAGAGAGATGTGGAAGGACCACCCTTAGAGTCAGAGGTCGTCTCTGTGCCAATCAAGATAAATAAGGTTAACATAGGGACTGATGAGCAACCCAAAATGGTCAGCATTGAAGATTACTGGGACGAACAGACACTAGAAAGCATCACATAATTGTTGCATGAATACAACGACCTTTTCCCCACAACCTTTACAGAGATGAAAGGCATAGCCAGAGAATTAGGAGAAATGAAGATACCACTCAGACCTGATGCGAGACCCATTAAACAATAACCATATAGATTGAACCCCATATATAAATAGAAATTTAAAGATGAGATCGATAGGATGCTCGAGGCCAACATCATCGAACCAGTCAAAGAATCATAATGGATAAGACCGATGGTAGTACAGGACAAGAAACAGGGAAGAGGGATCAGGATATGCGTCGACTTGAGGAAGTTGAATGATGCATGCCTACATGACCCATTCCCCACACCATTTATGGAGGAAGTACTCAAAATGTAGGAGGCAATGAAGCCTACTCATTCACCGATGGATTCTCATAATATCATCATATTAAGATAACATAAGAGAATAGAGACAAGACCATGTTCGAGACAGAATGGGGATCTTATCAGTATACAGTCATGCTGTTTGGACTAAAGAATGCACCTGCGATATTTTCTAGAGTGGTCATCGAATCATTTAAGGAATTCATCCATCAATTCCTCAAAGTATACCTAGATGATTGGACAATGTATAGCTTACTAAAAAACCATGTGGAATTTTTACGACTGATGTTAGAACGATGCAGACAGTGCCAGATATTACTGAATATCAAAAAATGCATATTTGGAACACCATTTGGGATACTATTGGGACACATAGTATGCAAATAGGATTTTCTAGTGGATCCGGCCAAAATCCCAGTCATTGTTAACCTACCAGCACCAAAAACAATTTGCCAACTAAGAGCAATGCTAGGACATACAAGATATTACAGGAAATTCACCAAAGGCTACGCGTAGATTACAACGCCAATGGAAAAACTGTTAAGGAAGGATACAAAGTATCAATGGAATGATGAGTGCCAACATGGTCTGGATACCCTAAAGGAAAAGATGGTCACTGCACCAATATTGGTATTTCCAGATTGGGAGAAGACATTCCATGTACATGTAGATGCATTAGCGATAGCACTTGGAGCTATCTTAGTGCAACTAGGAGCAAGAGACTTGGATCACCCGATAGCGTTCGCAAGAAGAAAATTATCAGACTCAGAACATAATTGTAACATGACAGAAAGAGAAGGCCTAGCTATGGTTTATGCACTACAAAAATATAGACATTACCTATTGGGAAAACACTTTAAGATGTTTACAGATCACTCAGCCTTGAAATATCTAGTCAACATGCTAGTGTTGGGGGGGAGAATCTGTCGATGGTTATTTCTATTTCAAGAATTCAACTTTTAGGTAATAGTTAAACCAAGAAAACTGAATGCAGGACTTGACCACTTATCGAGGGTCACAAATGGAGAGGAACCAATGAATATAGAATACAACTTTCCATATGCACAACTATTCTTAGTACAGATTGCTGACGATTACTTTGCAGAGATCATCTAGTACTTGAGCACAGGTACTGCACCGCAAGAATATCCCATTGTGCAAAAGAAGAACTTGGTAGTCCGTGCAACCGACTATCAATTGATCACATGACTTCTATACAATATGGGCGCAGATAGCATCTTATGAAGATACGTACTAGACCACGAACGACCAAGAATTTTAGTAGAAGCCCACGAAGGAATAGCAGGAGGGAATTATGCAAGAAAAGCTATCACGTAGAAGGCACTACGCATAGGATTATGGTGGCCAATGATCCATAGATACTCGAAAGAGTATTGTTAGCAATGTGATGTCTGTCAAAGGGTAGGCAAACCCAACAGAAGGGACAAGATGCCACTACGACCGCAAGTGACACTTCAGGCATTTGACAAATGGGCAATAGAATTTGTGGGACCCACTAACCCACCAACCAAAATAACAGGGGAGAGATATATTATCACCACGACGAAATACCTAACAAGATGGGTGGAAGCCACACCAGTAAAGATTGCAGCGTAGAGACAACTGCACACTTTCTATTTGAACAGGTAATTACTAGATTTGGGTGCCCAAGAATTTTGATGAGCGACCGAGGAACGCACTTCATAAACAACACCATCCGAGCGATGCTCGAAGAGTTTGAAGTTCATCACCAAAAAATAACACCATATCATCCACAGGAAAATGGCACGGTAGAAGCCTTCAACAAAATTCTAGAGAACGCCTTGACAAAGATATGTAACGTCAATAGGGACGATTGGGACCTCAAGGTACCAACAGTGTTATGGGCGTATAGAACCACTTGCAAAAAGTTGACAGGCCACACACCATTCAAACTAGTCTATGGTCAAAGTAGTAGTGTCGTTATAATTTTTAATACTCAATCTATGTGTAGCAGCTATCACACACATGACGAAACGAGGCGTAGTATAGGAAAGACTGAATCAGTTACTATTGATGGAGGAAGACCGAATCTTGGCAGGATTCCACCAACAAGTACGAAAAGCAAGAGACAAAGCTTGGCACGACTGCCACATCAAGAGGAAGATGTTCAAGGAAGGAGATCTAGTATTTCTCTACGACAGTAAGTCATTGCAACACCCAGGAAAGCTCAGAATGCATTGGCTAGGACCAAATCTCAGAATGCATTGGCTAGGACCATACGAGGTAAAATATGTCACATATGGAGGAGATGTACAGTTAAGAGATCTAGTAGGCGTAGAACTCAGAGGAATGATCAATAGGATTTGGCTGAAGATGTACAAGGAAAGTTGACCACCCACCGCGCAGTTAAAAAAAAAAAAAAAAAAACCGAGGGAAACGATAACAGCCATATCGAAAAAGGAAACAAGCGGGAAAAGGAAATTCAGCAAAAGCAGGCTGACAGGACAACATGAGGCAGATTTAAATCAAGGCAAGGATGGATGGGATGTCACATTAAATGTTCCAACTGGAGATGATAGAGTAGGTGTAATGGCAAGTACGAAACCGTCGCAGATGCATTGAACCCACAGTTGTGGTGCATTAATCGCATGATGGAGGAAGTGTCCTCGACAAGCTTCATGATGAGCCCATACAACACATGAGCATATAAGCAATTAGTCTATTCACGAAAGGAGAACAAAAAAAGAGCAACAACAATTAGAATGGACAGAGTGAAACCATCGAGATCACTGAAGCCATTCGAACTCAACAAACGTTCGACAGACACCATTATGGCACCATCGAATCTCATAGAACCAAGCCAGACAACCAGATCAACCAGGGTTCAGACTAGGTCATGAGGACCACTGGAAGAAAATGAGCAGCAACCACCAGAGATCGTCGATATTGACGAAATCCTGTTGCCCGAGGAAATCCCAGTAGAGTCCATACCAATACTAGAGGATATTCTGCAACCACAAACAAAGGCCATGGAACAGGATACACCAGCAACGGTGCACGAGCCCTAGAACAAAGAAGAAGAAACCCACCAGGAAATACCACCAAAAAATACTGAAGCAACTGTGGAAGTGAACAGAACGACACAACATCTGGGAGCAGAGGAGAAACCAGACGAGACATAGGCACCAGGCTTAGGTCACCCAGCCGAGGAGACCGATGGCACTACCTGGGTGTGGCCAGAGTGGATGATAGGGTAATGACCAAGAGTTGCTCAAACTTTGAGCCAACCAACACGGCAGGAGGATCGAGTTCAAATACTGAGCTCACCTCAAAAGAAACTAGTTGTAGAGATTGTGCTACCTCACATACTAGAGGGAGTACAGGTGGACCCACAACTATTGGGTCATGTCGGAAAGCTCAAGTATTCTGACCATGACATAGCAGATGAAACCAAATATCCAGATCTTGCACCACAGGTCTTTATGTAGAAAGTAGTTGTGAACCAACTCGCAGAAACCACCACTCAGCCACACCAGTGGGCAACTGGACTGGACAGAACAAGAATTCTGGGATTGCTGAAGATACCACACATTATCAGAGGCCAATATGTGTCGGCATGCGTCAAGAAACTGTTAGCAGTTACGCATGGAGGGGAGGTATGGCTGGACAAACCCGACCCCATAACTGTTGAACTTATCATGCAAATAACAGGCCTAACCACTGAGGGTATGGATCTTGTGCTGATTCTGGACGATAAGTCTAAGAAAAAAACATTGGCATAAGAGATGAAGAAGAAATATGGCACAGACAGGGGAACAAGAAGCATTATAATCAAATGGATCAATAATGCCACAACACAATTGGGTGCAAAGATATTAGCCTGCAAACTGCTAAGAAAATGCCGCAAAGATGAAGTACTGATAGGAGTCATTGTTGTTGCAGCTTAGTGCACAGAAGGCACCTCCATGAGCTGGGAACCATACCTATCAAACTTGTTCCAAGTAGACTGCAAAGATGTGTAGGATGCAGGTACAAAATTTCATTACTCATGGTTGATCACTCTCATAGCTTTCATGGGATGGAGAGAACCAGAACACACCATCTTTTGTACCACACCACAACCAGGAGGAGAAAGATATCGCATCCTAAGATCCGCGCCACTAGCCAAGCATAAGAGGGAGAATGGAATTGTATTCGAAGCTTACCTAAGGGAGATACAAGAAGCCATCAGCCGAGCATGGAGAATAACACTAGAGGCTGTCGCACGATACAGGGACATCGCCAATTTCTAGGCTAGGAGACAAGCCATGTGGATACAACCAAGGCAGGATCCAGATAAAAAGTGGCTACAGATGTTCTACTGCGTCACTGAGGGAGATATCGACATGGTCATCAGCGAATGGCCTAATGAATGGAGGATTCCCACGATACCCAGAGAAGTACCGGGACAAACAACAGAAGGAGGGGTTGTGCAGGCGGAAACATAGCCTCCACAAATCCCAGTACCCAAGAAATGAAGAACGAGCCAAACCAAGTCTACTCAGGTAGACGACGGCTCAGAGCAGCTAGGGACCCAGAAGGGGAGGACATAAACCACTCAACTGACCAATGGACAGTGGAAATAGGCCGAGGGAGCACATGAAACCACATGAAACCCCATCACACATGAACCAGGGGGAACTAAGAGACCAATGATATAGAAAGCAGGTGCACGCAAGAAAACGAAGGCACAACGACCACCACCGGACTACACAATCACGAAGGAGGATGAAGAGATGATTGCTAGAATGGTCCAAGACTGCCTCGTAGAGGATTTCGATCATGTCGTGCACCACAGGGATAAACTACAGAAGGAACTAACATAAATGGGGAAATGCCTTAAGAAATTTGGGGAAGCCCAAATCATGAGTAGTAGTAGAGGAATAAAGCCATCGACCACACAGACCACATAAAGGGTGGAGGTATAAGAATGTGACCTAGTTCTTCCGATACCACACGCACATTCCATAGTCTATATAAAGCCTAGCATGCTGCGAATGGATGAAATTGTGGGAAAAAAACCACTGAAGGAGTTGGATCATATCCAATTGGTCTTGACACGGATTCCATCAAGAGAATTACACAAAATACAGTTTAGCGTCAACCATGAGATGCAATCGCGATCACATAAACACTTAATCGAGCTACAACAAACAACAAAGAAGTGAGAAGCGCTGGAAATAGTTTGTGCACAGGCCAAATATGAAACTAAGGAGGAGAAAGAATGCAGAAACGAGTTGGAACATAGAGTGGAAGTATTTTTTTGGAAACTTCCAACTACTGCGCAAGGAAATGAACTCCCAGCTGCAGAAAAGATCGACCAGATTGCACAGGCAATTGATCAGTATCAAAAGGAGATTGAGACTCTTTGCGGACAGATTATATTGACAACTCCACCAGCAGTGAAGGAGCAAAGGAAGCAGGAAGAAACAATGAAACTACAGGAGCTAGAAAAATAGGTCAGCACGACAGTCGACTTGCTGGATAAAGCAGAGCAACTTTGGACAAGGCTGGAAGAGGATCCACAGGTCCAACACTGGGACAAGGAGGAGGAGAGGATCAATGCCACGATCCAATAACTCAAGTAGTGACAAAATACCATACCAATTCCATAACAGGTCAAGGGAATGCAATATTTGAATAAGATACATGCTTAACTTATCACTGCGCAAACACATAAATAGGAGCGTCAGGCTCAAATAGAACCGTTGCAGGAACGAGTAGCAGAAGTACTTGCGCAGGGGGAAGAATCCAGAAAACAGGCAACAAACACTCAGCTAGAATGAACAGGACTGATGAGTGAGGGAGTGGCAGCTCAGACAGTTGACAAACACTCAGCTAGAATGCACAGGACTGATGAGTGAGGGAGTGGCAGCTCAGACAGTTGACACCATCAAGGAAAAAACTATCCAGGCACTGACAAAAGCAACAGAGTTGCTAGAACAGTTCCAGACGATCACCAAGGAGATCGAGGAAGCACAAAGAAATTAGGTGACTCGGGACGAGTCACATGTTAGTGTTGGGGGCCTATTGGCACCAGGCCGTAGGGGAAAGAAGAACGATTGTGGGAAAGAAAGCGTGCAGAAAACTAAAGTAACAACTGGAAAAAGAAAAACACG
>JASDQU010312661.1:1694-11882 GCA_032191745.1 Picea mariana | reverse complement strand
GACTTTGTCCTGTTTGCACACCTCTACTCCAAACCCTTTGGAATTTGGTCAAATAATCCATTTGGTTTCTTTGTGCCTACTAGTAATATAGAATAGAAAATTTATTTATCCATGTGTCTCTTATCAATGACTAACCTCTTGATCTTAAAAAACCACCAATTGTATTTTCTAGAATTCTGTAGAAGAATCTACTAACAGTCTTATTTGACACTTTTATATTCCTCATCACCATGGAATTTCTCCTAAAATTTCATCTAGTTATAACTTTATATTCTTATTTTGTGGCCAAAATATTAAATCAATAATTTTTTATGCTAACTAGTGCACTCTACAATTATAAACACGCCAATGTGTCCATAATTGCGTCATGGTCGATTCTACAAATTTCGCATTCCATATATATCACATACATAGTAACACATGTGTATTATTGATTCTACAAGGTACCTCAAAAATAGTATAAAATTTTGTCTTTGATACCAAATTTGTTTTCTCTAGCTAGATGTAGAATTAAATAACAAAAGCAAAGATACAACAACCTTAATATTCAATTCAATATTATAACACAAATGTAGTCCTACAACGATTTCATCCATAATTATGCAAAGTAAATCTGTACACACACATAACTAAACAAACTAGAAAATAATAAAATGTAGAACATAAATATAAAAAGGTTGCATTTCATGACATAATCAAATTACTTATACTTTTGGTAAAACAATCCTCCAACTAGTTGCAAATGAAGGATGTTCCTCTCATCCTTAGTCTCTCTACCAAACTTAATATTTCTATGATAGAGGTCGCCCTCAATCTGAGGTTATGAGTCCACAAGGGTGATGTTCTAAAGTCAGGCTCTAAATCTTCTTACTTATACCATAATTCATAAAACTCTGATAATCAATCAACCTCTCTATAGTTATCCCAATATACCATGACTCTTCCCCCTCAACATGCATTTAACATAAGGAATGGGATCCCATTCTCTGTTAAATAGTCCCTCAGGCTATCCCAATTCCCTTCTAATGCTCTATCATAGTTTGGATAGGGAATATCTCTATTCCCACTCCATGGATTCTCAGTTGTAAGGTATTCCTCTCACGATATCACAATATTCATCATTAGTTATACATTAGCATTAACATAATCCTAAATTAAGGTAGACTACCAAGTACCAAAGGCAATCCTTTCACCATCCGTCCAACTTATACAACAATTCATACCATAATAAATAATAATTCCAACATCCTCAAATTCCCAACTTTATATTTGCATTCCAATCACTCAACATGTGGTCTTTAGTATAATCAAACATTTCTCCTCTAGTCCCAAGCTTAAGATAACATAAATCAATATTAATAATCAAAGGTTTAAGGACCTAACATAGATCATTAGTTAAGGTTTATAATCGACAGTCTAAGGACTAGGGATAAATAATCCACTAAGGTATTTTCCCCCTTATCCGACCTTTCACTTCTCCCACTTATGGAATCATAGCCCTCCATCTCTTTTTAGTCCTTATTCATTTGTATAAATTAGGGATTTTATATTATAATCAAATGTATATTTATAGTTCACATATGATCTTGGATTACAACCATTCTTTTGTTACATTTATATTCATATTCTAGGGTAAAAAATGGTGGTATTACAATATCATTATGGGTACAACAAGTACTCCCTTTCCTTTTATAATATGCCTATATTTGTTTTTATTTTTTGATAAGACTAAATATTCACTACCTTTTCTCATGCATCTGAATACTCATGAATTGAATTTTGCAAGATCCTTATTCAATATTAGCTTTGAATATGTAGGATATATCCCCAATCCATCCTATAAAAAAATGATACAATCTCTTATCCAAATAAAAATATGAAAAATAGATGGCTGATAGAAATGGAGAGCCACTTTAACCCATTAACTATAATATGCCATATTGAAGAAACCATCTTGGGTGAGTGGTACATAACCATAAATTATATCTCTTTTATGACACCTCAATTACATGTGGTTGTTCAAAATGTAAATAGTTGAAGGTTACTCCTCAACATGTCACACTATCCAATTACGCTAATCATGACCAACCCCAAATTGACAATAGGATACCTACCATTATTGTCAAGGATCTAATATGAAATACATAAAATATGTTTAGGAACACTTCTATATACTCCGTTTTTGAAAAGTTATAATCCAAATAAATTGTGTTTCTCTCAAAATTGACCGACCCATCCCCTTATATTGATTTAATCAAGAGTTGTAGTGATCTAAAGTGAAATATTTATACTAACCAAAAACATTATACAAGTAGGTCCAAAAATGTTGTGGGAGATAAGAGCAATAATATGTAAGTACACAACAAGGTTAGTTCAATTGTTAAAGTGAAGTGAGGAATTCTATATTCCTATCCAAATGAAAGTAAATACCAAAACTATTACAATTGTGCTTTGTCCATTGCTTTGATGTCTTATCTTCTTGTGCATGATGTTATCTTTTTGTGCATGATGTTGGGACCAAATTATCCTTTTGTGCTAATAATGGCATGCTTTCCAAAGCTAAAATAAATTTTGCAAATTTTGGATTGTTTATCATCTCACATGTATTGATTCCCCCAAAACACTTACTATCACTTATTACCTTTTGTTATCCTCTCCATAGTTGATATAATTACTTGAGTCTTTTTAAACACGAATGTATCATTTCCATGTATAGTATGTGCTTCAATGGTTATGTTTCTAGACTTTTTTACACAAAGAACTTGTTATATATTGATGGTCATCCATGCAATATGGGAAATGTTGTTGGATTCCTAAATAGTTAAAGGTGATTATTGTAGAACTTAATTCATTTATTATATTAATGCATTGACCAAATACATTTCTAATAATAATGTATAATTTTTTGTAATACACATGAAACCAAGCACTTTAGAAAACAATTGTAAAATTATGCAATAAATTGAAATTAATTCTATTTAAAATCCAAAAATAAAATTAGTTAATTATATGTTTCTATTCCCCGAAGGTGCATCTAAAGTTAGTTTTAATGCAAGCCACCTTTGTCAAGAATTCAGTGGTATACAAGATTAGTTTTTTAATAATTCATCACTACGAGACATACTACATGTTTCATGCACAAGAAAAAATATTAATGTCTTCCATTTCATAACTTTGTCATTGAAGTGTTCCTCAAAAAGACAATTTTCTCTAATCACATAAGGATCCTAAAATATTTCTCATTGGAACTTATTCTTACCTAATCCTACTAGCTAACTAGGGACTAAGGCCACTAAGTGAAGTCATAAATCCAATGCAATCACTCGATGAAATGATCACTATGATACTTTCTCTTGTGTTTGGTTATGAACCAAAGCAGGGACACATTAAACATTGCATGGGCACAATGTGGAATCTCTATCACTCCTAGGCTTACAATCAAGGTAAGATCATAATCATGAAGTTCAAGGCAAAAATATTGCCAAGGTTGGTTGGTACTTCCATGAAATTCATCCATCCAAATTTCAATAAGGTTGATGTAATTATTTTTTTTACTATAGGGATATGCCAACTCATTGATGTCACTTATTGAATCACAAAGGAGAAGGTACATTGAAAGCAACTCTAGGTTGAATCTACATGAATATTGTTTACTTTTCATGCCAATTTCAGTAAAAAGTAATGAAAGAGGATGATAACACTAATGAGTCAAATATTTTGTTTATAGAACATAAGGAAAGGACTACCCCACATCTATGACAAAACCTTCAAACTTAACCATTTCATAAAGTGGTAATAATTCTCAAGAAATATCTTGAAGAAATATGAAAGTGATGATCTCTTTATTTTACCAAGTTTTTTGTACCAATCAAAGATCTCATCCTCAAGAAAATAAAAGGAAAATATAAAAAAAAATCATCTTAATTTCTTCATGAATAATTTTGATCCTTGGAATAAAATCAATGAGAGATGTAATATGTAAAACATGTGAGTCACTAAGTCCTTGGAACTTGGTAATTTTTATCTCCAATATTTGTAATCATTTGGCTACCCATGGATTCCTGAAAAAATGCAAAGGACCAAGTAAATCATTCAACGACCAATCTACTCGATTTCCTTCAAGATTTAGACCATAAAATTCGTCAACACAATCTTCAAGGTCAGGTATAAGTTCAATGATCTCAATTTCACCCTCATTGTGAGTGTCATAAATAGGTTCCCCTTCAAAATAAACATGTATTCCATTTATGTCTTTCAATGTGAAAAGCATCATCAATTTTTCCAATATCAAGGTCATTATGTTCTTCATGGAACGAGGGAAAATATATGGATTCTTCTTCAAAGTTTATCCTTTCAAAATTATCAAAGGATGGATCATAAAATTTAAAAATTTGAAAATGGGTATACATCATCAATCCATCATCTTCGTATGGATTGGGAATCATCTTCAAGTGGATGGGGAACAATAATTTGGAAACTTACACTCTCTAGTATCTTACCAAAGTGATATTAATCAATGGACCCACAAGGTTGTTCTTGTTCTTCAAAGCGTGTTTTCCCAACTTCATATTCAACTTTATCTAGTTCTTCTTCCTTGATGGATTCATGAAGTATTTGTTGTTTCTCTTCATCCATGTATTATTCATGTAATTGGTTCTCACTAAGGTTGTATTCTTCATGAAGTGGCTTTTCCTCAACGTTCTCATCAAGTGATTGGTTTTCTATGGGATATACAATGGTTACTTCTTCTCAATTTGGGAGGGGTTATATGGTACATTTTATAAACATATCAATCCCATTATTTGTAATACTAGGCTCCCAATATGTGAGAAATGACCTAAAAAAATATGCCAATGAAGTGATTTGTCCTACAATATCATCATAAAACCAATCATTTTACTTGTCTTCTAAATTACACATAAAGGCATGTATCCAAATATATTCATGGATAATAACAAATTCATTCATAACCTTGATGAAAAAGATAATGTGTGATAAGGATGACTTATGATTTACTTGAAATGACCCAACAAACTCAAAAAATTCCAGATCATAACCTTCATTTGGAGCTCTTGAAATGTTTTAGAAATTAATTGGAACATTGATAGTTTAAGCCTTCTAGTTCTCCCATTTTTAAAATATTCAAATCTTATCTTATACCAAATTGGAGTGGATTCCTCAGGGATAATTCTCAATGCCTTCCATTATTGTTTGATTCACCACACAAGAAAAGGGTATTTAAAGTTGACAAGGGAAAAATATTATTCCCCTGAATGGAGTCTCTAGATGGGTAAAATAGATAAATCTTTGAACCCTACTCATCAAAATGATTGAATAGAAATTACAACAACTAGGTAATGGAATTTATTCTTAACAATGGCTCCAAAATGTTACCGCTCAATATTTCACCTAGAAGGAAAAATCCAAACCTCAATTGGAGATCCTAGAGGAAACCCTTAAGAAATACACCCACAATCACCTTGTTGTCCTTTCCCCACACTTCGAACAACGAAAAGTGGTATCCGATTATATGGGGAATCCTGATGGTCAACCAAGTTACTTGTTGCAAAAGTGGGAGTTTAAAAACTATCTTAGGTTGATTATGAATTATTAATCAAAAATCATATCTTCCTTATGGTGTGAAATTTGAAGTACAATATGTGTTTGATTGATTAACAATAATCTAACACAAGTTTGGTGACTAAATTATCATTAACCATTATCTTGTGTCATATTTCTAAAAAGAAATGATCAAATCATGATAACCAAGTGGAAGAAGAATCACCATAACAAGTGCTCAATTATCACCATAACCATTAAACATCATGAAGTGATATCACCATGAAACAACCATGTAACTTCATAACTTGCAAGTTGCTTAGATGTATCATTCACAACATGACATAGAATACAAGTTTTAAATTCCCAAACTGTTGTATAATTTCCAAATTTGATTAATGATTAGACAAATTCAGATCATTAAGAGTTTCCAAGAGATCCATATGCAAATTCAAGTGTTCAACATATAGTGTATTACAAGTCTATATTATTCCCATGAAACTTGAAAGAGATTTAGCGCTCAACACATATATCAAGAAGTAATCACTAGATTGGCCAATATATAAACGAGCACCATTAATCAAATTTCTTTATAAATCAAAACTTATACTAGAAATAAGAATCAACAAATGAATGAATGTTTTAATTTGGGTGTGATTACCATGAAAATTTACTGCCATATTGGATATGTTATCAAGCTTCACAATGCCAAGAATCATGTTTAGTTTTTTGTCCTTTAAATAAAACTTAAACCAAAAACAATTCAGCGAACATGAGGCTAGCATAAATGAAAATCGTTGAGCATAGTTAGGTTTTATTTGATATACCATAAAAAATTGTCGCTTTAATCAAGACTATATTTCATAAAGGAAAACCTTCAATAGTGAATTCTCTACCTAGTGTGATTTCATTTTATGTGATCCTGATGCAGGAGAATCGCCAATGTCAAGCGAGCGTGGGGCAAGCGCCAACGCATTTTGGGCACATGATGAATTGTTTAAAAACTTTTGAAGATGGATGCACCAAACATAAATGTAATAGTTAAGGAGATGCATACTTATAGATTGTAATCAGACCTTGAGCCACCCGCTCTCGTCTGAAGGACTAAGAAAGCATTTATGTTAGTTAATGTTAGTAGGTATCTTTGAATTCTTAGATTTGACAGTTTTAGGAGCGGAGGGAAAACAGATATAGACACCCTCATTGTATTATTGTATGATAGTGAAGAACATTACCAAGAGAAGAGCATACAGAGATGGAACAGAGAAACTGTGTTTGAAAAACACCCATGTACATAGATTTGAGTTAATAGAAGAAGTCTTAATTCAGATTCATGGCGTTGTATTTGTTTCTTGTATGTGTATGCTGAATGGTATGTTCATGGTTTTACTCTTTATGTTATACATTTTCTTTCTATGCTGTGTATGAATGATTTCAGGATTATGTTTGAAGTCTGAGAGAGAAAGAGTTAGGAAATGAGTTTCAATTGTTTCTCTTTCTGAGCGAGAGTTCCTACAAGGAGTGCAGTTGAATTGTCCGCAAGGAGTGCGTTGACAAAGGGTTCAGAGGTTTGTCTTTGAAAACTCATATAGGAAATCTTTTGTCCTCATTTCCTCAAAAGTGCAGTTAGGCACAGGAGCCGTGCAAAGTGTGCGTAGGCCGAGTGAAGCTTTAGTGGTTTGTAACCTGGATGAATTGTTGAGAGACTGCTGCTACAGGTAGTGCGCAGAGTCGAAAGGAGTTCAACACTTGAAAGTGTTTGGAGGTCTACCACAAGGAGTGCTAGCAGGAGTTTTTCTGAAAGACTTGAAGTCATGGAAAACCTCAGAAGGGTTGGAACCTTCGAAGTCATCGAAGGGAAGCAAGAGGTTAAGTGCCTTGAAGAATTGAAAGGAGGTGCANGATGGATGGTCAAAATTCTCCGTAGAGAATTTGTGAAGTCCCACTAGCCGTTCGATCTGACAGAGAAGCAAGGGGGTTACAACTGTTTCCAAAGTTTCAATCTCAGGAGATCGTGAGCCATCAGACCTCACTTAGATACTCGTCAGTCGTGGGATCTGACAGGAGTTGCACGGGGGTTAAACCCTCACAAAGAGAGCGAAAGTCCTGAAAGGTGTCGGGATATCAGGATTTCAGAATTTGGGATATCGAAAGTCTCGAGGATAGGAGATCGGGTCACTTCATAGTGAAAACCCCGAATTTGATCTGAGTCGTCCATTCATTAGGACACGTGGTAGAGATCAAGAACCCGTCGGTATTTCGGCTACTGGGGTTTCAAGTTGACAGAGAAATTGTGACATCGGGGAATCGCAAGTCATGAAATTCTGAACTGAATCAGGATCGTCCATCTGTTGAGACACGTGGCGACGATCAAGAGTCCATCGACATTTTGCATGTCGGGACTTCAGTGATCAAGAGGACAGGATGCAGACCATTTCGGCATTTGATTTTGCAAAATCGCCAAATGATTGAGGACCATCCATCATAGGAGGATGCGTGGCAGAAATCCTAGAGTTCGGGGAAAATCTCGATAGGAAAGTCCATCGGCTAAGATAGGAGACCCACGCATTTCAGGAATGAAAGTTTAGAAATCGTGAAAAGGTGGAAAGCCCAGAAAAGAATAGCAGTACGGGATATTGGGATTCAGGAATTCGGAGTTTGTGTTGACATGAGGTTTTTGGCATCGAGAGTCTCGAATGCCCAATACGCGAAAACGAGCTGACCGTTGGATCGAGTAGGGAATCACACCCGTCGATTTCTTTTGGTGACCAAACATCAGAGTTTCGGTAATGTGGGAATCAGGATTTCAGATGTCGAGGGGATGAGTTGCATGACATTGCGACTCCCGAAATCGCGATAAGGAGAAAGGCGAAATAGAGAGAGGAAAGGCCAAGTTTCATAATTTCGGGTTTCAGGGGTCTGAGAGATAAGACACTCGGCCACAGGACTCGAAAAAATGCAAAGTCCGATCTTCTAAAATATAAGGGGAAAATTTCTCAAGGTTGTTTGTGGGTGCAGATTTCCCGAAAGGAAAATAGAAGGGCCAGTCGAGCACTTTGGGCCAGAAGAGAGGAAAAGATCCTGCGCGGATCCTGATCTGCAGATCTAGGAGAAGGGGGTCTATGTCAAGTGTGGTATTAGAGCACATAAAGGTTTCTTTTCTTTCTGTATCAAGGAAAAAGGAAGATTCACCATGCCTCCAAGAAGAAGGGCAGGCAAACACCCGATCTGCCAGAGGAAAGGGAAATATGAAGAAGAAGAGGTAGGCAAATGCCTGACCCAGCCATGGCAAGAGAGATGCGTGATTTACGCGCCAGAATTGAGGACATGGAGACAGCACAGAGGTGTATAGCTGGTGTTGGGGATATTAGTGATTCCAAAAATGAAAATGAAGCCAAACATGAAGGGGAAGAAGTTGTAGCCGAAGATGTAGCAAATTAACGCCTACTCAGGGTTGTTGCAAGGATGGGTGCCAGGGAAAAAATGGACATCCCAGTATATGAGGGAAACCTAGATGCTGAAGAGCTTCTAGACTGGATTAGAGCTCTGGACACTTATTTTGACTATGAAGATGTCGAGGAAGATAAGAAGGTCAGACATGCTGTCACAAGATTGAAAGGACATGAAACATTGTGGTGGGATGAACTACAAGCTGATAGACGCTGCAAAGGCAAGCAAAAAATCAAGAGTTGGGATAGGATGATCGCAAAGATGAAGGGAAAATTCATTCCCAGGGATTACCAGATTACTCTGTTTCGAAGAATGCAAAATTTGAGATAGAAGCTGATGACAGTGAAGGAATATACTGAAGAATTCTACAGGCTGAACATCAGGGCAGGTCATCGGGAAAGCGATGATGAAAAGGTTGCCAGGTACATGAAAGGCCTGAGATACGACATTCAGGATGAGATGAGCATGATGACCAGCCGAACGGTGGAAGATGCTTATCAAATGGCTCTAAAAGCTGAAGAGAAGTTGAGCCGAAAGCAAGGTCAGAGAGGCCGAGGCAGAAGTCAAGCCAGAGGCAAATCAGTTGCCCAAGATAGAAATCAGAAACATAAGGAAGAATGGAAGAAACCTCAGATTGAGAGAGGTGGAAGCTCATAGAAAGGGCAATATGCTGGACAGAGAAGGCAGTATGCTGATCAGAAAGGAGAGTATGTTGATAACAACATTTTTCGTCGTACTAGAGGTAGAGGAAGAGGAAGAGGTGGAGTGATAAAGTGCTTCACATGTGGAAAGAATGGACACAAATCTTATGAATGTCAATATAATAAGAAAGAAGGTGGTAAGACTCACATTGCCAAAGCATAGAGGCGAAATGTTGAAGCAAAATATGCGGAAGGCGGAAAATCGCTGATGATGCGAAAATTTCTCTTAACACCAGAGAAGGAGGTGGAAAGTTCAGTACAAAGGAACGGTCTTTTTCATACTGCTTGCAAAACCAAGGACAGGGTATGCAAGGTCATTGTGGACAATGGTAGCATAGATAATCTCGTTTCCATAGAGATGGTAGAAAAGCTGGAGCTGGAGATGATTGAACATCCAAGTCCATATAGAGTTTCATGGCTACAAAAAGGACATCAGGTAAATGTCACTAAACAATGTTTAGTTGAATTTAAGATAGGA
>JASDQU010312658.1:0-13516 GCA_032191745.1 Picea mariana | reverse complement strand
TCAATGAATCTTGAATACTACGAAAACTATCATTGAGGCCATATGTGAGGCTATTTGTGAGGCTGTTTGTGAGGCCATGTGCAAATGCATCCAATCTATCATCCAATTGAGCTTTGAATGATTCAAGAATTTCTTTCAAGGTTTGAGATGAAATAGCCATCTGAGCACCCTATGAACTCTTCGGTCCTGCATTCGTCATGAAAAAACTCAAAAAATGGACTCAATAAGTTTCGGCAGAAAATCGCGGCTTTTTCTAGAAAAACCCTAAAAAATTGCTGAACTTAAAATGCTCATAACTTCACTTCCCGGACTCCGTTTCGGCCGATTTTTTTTTTTAAATTGGGTGAAATTGTGAGAAGAACTCAGATCTGTAATTTATTTGGGCAAATTCGGTCTCCAAATGCTACAGAAATAAAAACAAATCGCGCCGCCGTCCACAAAAAAAACCCTGAAAATTGCAGATTTTAAAACCGCAATATCTTGACCTTCCGGACTCCGTTCTGGACGATTTTTTTTTTCAAATTGGGTTTTTTTCTGAGAGGAACTCAGATATACAACCCTTTTCTGCAAATTTTTCACATAAATGTACCGAAAAATTCGAGAATGTCGCGGCCCTCTTTTTTCTTCTCCGAAAAAAAAAATCTGCAAAAATAAAAAATAGTTGCCCACAACTCCGGCCCTGGAAAGTGCTCTGATACCAATTGTTAAGAATCTGAATAGATCTACCAATATAATCACCACAAATACTGAATACACATAGATCCACAAGCAAGATAGAAGAAACCACACTTTACTATATCAAAACCCTTGAGGTAGGGCAACACCATACAATGGATCCTATTATGGAAGGGATCCTCTCCTGTTCACTTGCCTCTTCGAGGGGGAAACCTCCTAATGAGCTTCAGCTCCAAATATAATATTTCTTTTCATGTCTCATTACATTGCTTGAACCCCTTTATATAGTGCTACCATCACCTAAGAACATTCTAGAGGAGGAATCTTCTAGAAGTAGAACCTTCTAAGAAGTCCTCTTACATTTATTATATTTAACTACCATAGTGGGCCTTATTTACTAATATAGTGGACCTAGTCCACCTTACATTGAATGACCTCCACTATTATCACTATGGGCCCTCTAATCCCCCCCACTACCTCTTTAGCTACCTTACAAACATCACTAGAAGAGAAAGAACCTTCGAGAGGTGTTAATCCTTTTGGAAATTTACTATCATCAAGATAGATGCTTTCGTTTTTATTTAGGGGCTCATTTTTTACTAAAACACAAATGCTTTCATCATCAGTAAAAAATTTCCAATCCTCCACATTATTAGGTATATATGGGTGATACAAGGAAACACAAATACACTTTGGCCTCTTTGAGAGTAACTATTTTTTTGAATGAGTTGTGTTACCCTCTAAAGGATAAAAACCTTTGGATACCCTTACAACGATATCATGTTCTTGCCAACATGAGATTTGATTCACCTCTGACTTGTTCCAGACTCAATCCTTTCTATTCTCTAATCGTTACATGATGCCAGATCGATGAACCATGATGTGCTTACTTCAGATGCTCAGATACACCTTTTTGGTCAAAGTCACTCCATGTGTAATATTTGTTTAGACATGATGATGTAACCCCCTGGCATGTCATGAAATTATGGTTACCTTATGACAGTTGACTAGGAAGTCATAGCATATAATTTTTTCTCACTTGTGTTGTATTACTATGGGGAACATTCTGGTTAGAGGTGTTCCCTCATCTAAGATGATTCGTATTACTAGGTGTTTTAGAGTAGGTTGCACAATCCATATCCCAATCACACTAATCACTTTCCATTTCCCTAAGTATCACCCATTTCTATCCACAATAAAAGAATAACTGCATCTTGTCATGTATGGCTAGTCAAAGGTCAAAAGGAAAGGTTAAAATTAATAAGGTCTAAATCAAATAAATGTTGAAAGATTGGTTGTCATTGATGTCAATGCTTGAATAAGTCTAGTAGACCCAAAGGTA
This sequence comes from Picea mariana, assembly GCA_032191745.1. Lineage (NCBI taxonomy): Eukaryota > Viridiplantae > Streptophyta > Pinopsida > Pinales > Pinaceae > Picea > Picea mariana. Next base: position 11,499 of record JASDQU010312658.1, on the reverse strand, counting down.
TGGTTATGGAACTCGAATTTTATCAAGGAAAAAGGTCATGAAGGACAATGTAAATGTAGGTAACTCACTCATGGATGGATAATATTCGTCATGCCATTTCCATTGATAGGTAGTACACCACGTGGCTCCTCACGGTTGAGGAGTTACGACCTTATGAAGGTGGAAGCCCCAAAGAATGGTTAAGAAACCCCTAGTTGGTTACAAGTAAATTAATGAAAGGGTAAAGTAGTTGTAACAAGAAATTCAAGAATCCCTAAAGTTAATGAAAGATGTTACCTAGAAAAAGTATATACACACCTCAATAAGTCATTCAAAAGAAAATTCACTCATACATTCTATTGACTCTAAGTGAGAAAGTGATCTTTTGGAAAGTTTGCGATGGTAAAATATGAGGTAGAGAAAGAGTGAGAAGTGTGGGAGTTTCCAGGTTGTATAGGAGAGTGGGAATTTATGAGGAAGCCTTAATTTGGCTGACCCCTACAGTTCAGACAATTAGTGTCCCGCGCGACACCCTTGCAGGTTGCCTGGTTCCTATCACATGAGGCCCCGCATGAAAATAGGTCTTAGTCCCATGAGGACAAGACAATTTGGGAGTATGGTAGTGCCATGTTGCGGAAGATTGATGAAAGACTATATGCATGTAAAATATTATATCAGGTCAACTACAAGACTACATGTATGTTTATGTGTATGATTTTAGGGTTACTTGTTGGGTTTGTCTATGGTACATGCTTGAGACATGCTTGGTATATTGTTGAGGCATTAACACTTGATTGAGGTACATCTTAGCTACATGTTTGAGTGAGGCATACTCTTACATCTAGTTTGGTATATGACATATCTTTGAGATGTTGGTATATGGTTGAGGTATACACTTGGTATATGGTGGTATATGCATGAGGCACATGAGGAACTTCATTGATGATATTGCACATGTCTATACATGATTCATGCTATGGTATATGGTACAGGTTTTATATATGATTATTCCTCTAGTATATGGTACATGATTGGATACATAATTAGCTACTCATTATTCATGTTATGTTATCTACATTTGGCATATCTTATGGTACATGATTGATGCATGTTATATTACATTTGTTGGTACACAATTGATGCATGGTATGGTATAGGTTTTGGCATAGAACATGTTGATGATAATTACAGGTTGATGGTACAGCGACAGTGACAGGTCGGATACAGTGACATGTTGGATATAGTGATAGGTTGACAGGTTACAGGTTGATGTGATAGTGGTAGTGGCAGTGGAAGTGATTGTGGTAGTGAAAATTTGGTCTACACTTATATTTTAGGGTGGTAGGACAAGGCAAGGAAGGGGGGTTGTAGCCTCCTTCTGGTTGGTGTCGGAGAACTTAGGGATTTAGAGCTTCCTTCAGGTTTGTGCCTATAAATCAGGGGGTTGTAGCCTCCTTCTATTTGGAGTAAGAGAAATCAAGGAGTTGTAGCTTCCTTAAGGTTGGAGCCTGTAAATAGGGGGTTGTAGCCTCCTTCCAGTTGCAACAGGAGAATTGTGAAGTTTGTGCTTCCAATGAATGCATTATTTGATATAGAAGAAAATCAGTCTGTGGTTTTCCCCCATTTGGGTTTCCACGTAAATTCTGGTGTATTGTGTCTATGTGATTGTTTATTATGCACTGTTGATTTATTCTATTGATGATATATTGAATGCTAATGATAAAATTTTGAACACTACTGATAAAGTTGAAGAATATATATTGTGGTTAAAAGTGGTAAAAGTGTTCATACTGATTCACCCCCCCTCTCAATATTCAAACAATTGGTATCAGAGCAGGTCCTTCAAGAAAACATTTAACTACTGGAAGGAGATCATGGAATACAATAATATTGGAGCACCAAGGTTTGATGGTTAGAATTATTCCTTCTAGAATAAAAGGATGAAAACCTTTTTACAGGCACATGGATTTGATGTTTGGTAGTCAGCAGTAGATGGATATATAGTACCAGACACTCCTCCAACTGAAAAATATGGAAAGAAACTCAACGAGAAAAATTCAAAGGCTAAAGAAACCATTCTGAGTAGTGTGGATGATTCAATATTTGTCAAGGTTATGCATTGCAACACTGCAAAGGATCTTTGGGATAAATTTCAAAATATTTACAAAGGAGATGCCAAAGTCAAAGGAGCTAATATTCAAACCCTTAGAGTTAAGTTTGAGTAATTGAAGTTGAAGGAAGATGAAGACATTGCAACCGTTTTTCTACGAGTTGATGAAACAATGAACACTATTAGAGGACTTGGAGAATAATTTTTTGAATCAATAATCATTCAAAAGGTTCTAATATCTCATCCTATGAAATTTGATCCTAAGATATCATCCCTGGAAGAAAGAACATATCTTGATAGTTTTAGCGTGGACGAGTTACATGGAATGTTCATAGCTTATGAAATGAGGATAGAAAAAGATAACCCAGTCATGAAGGAAGCAACATTCAAGGCATCCAAGAAGACAAAGAAGTAGAAAAAGAAAAATTCAAAACCAAATTCTATCTGCAGTGATGATTATGAGGAAGATGAAGAAGTGGTAAAATTTGTAAGAAAAGAGGAACTAAAAAGTACAAAGGTATGCTTCCATTGAAATTTTTTAATGGTATTGGTCATTTTTATTATAAATTTCCTTATTCTAAGAATAAAGGTAGCGATGAAGAATAAGATCCTAAGGAGAAAAATAAAAATAAAAAAAGAGACGAGAGAAGGAACAAAAAAAAATCCTTCAAGAAAAATTTCTACTCAAAGGAAGAAAACCCCTCATCAGACTAGGATGATGATAGTGACAGATTCAGAAAGAGTACTCTTCATGGAATTAGATGATGATGAAGAAGATTCCAAAGAAGAAGGTTTTATGATCATAAATATACATACAAAATAGATATTAATAACATAATAATTAAATGATAATTAATAAATAATAATTATTAATAATGAAAGGACATGTCTCAAAGGGCATGAATATTGGTTATTTGTTTCTGTTGATACATTGATTGGATGAGGTATTGATTTTTGTGATTAGGATGTCGATAAGGCATCCTTGCAACTTGATATTTACTTCATATACTTGTATCTTTTTCTTGGTTAGCTTTTGGAATTGAGTCTTCTTCATACCCATGGATTGTTTCTTCTTTGACATTTGAAGACCTCTTTATATGAGTTGTAAGTTTGACTAGATATGTATTAATTNCAGTCATTGTCTCTTTATCAACTATTGATGTTTTGGGATCTATCTCTTCTTGTAAAGACTTGTCATCATGCTTAAGTTTTTTAATTTGTGTTAGTAAATCTTGATTATGTTGTTTTAATCGTAAACACTCTTTTTTATCTTCTGATTTGTCATCTTTATTTTTTGATTCTAGATTCTCCTTTCTTTCATCCTTTAAGATTTTAATATGTTCTAGTAAATTCTGATTAAGGTTTCTTAAGCAGGAGCTTTCTTCCTCTTCTTCGGTTAATTTCTGTATCATGGAAGTAGAAATGTATCAAGTTCTTTCCAAGAACCCTATAAAATCCAAAATCCACAGAAAATAGAATTAGGATGGGTAGACTCCTTTACAATTTGACGACTCTGCTCAACGCTTAGAAGATCCTATTGTCTCAGGTCCTCAATGATTACTAACTCAAGAATGAAGAATCATGAGACAACAATTACAAGAGATAAGTCTTCCATAAAGTATGCTTTGAGGAAAAAACATTTTTAAGGGGAAGGGAATGTTATGAACATAAATATACATATAAAATAGATATTAATAACATAATAATTAAATTACAATTAATAAATAATAATTATTAATAATGAAAGGACATGTCTCAAAGGACATGACTATTGGTTAAGGGAACCCCTATGTGGGTATATAAACGAGCCCTTATTCTCAATTGTAATCATCTTACTATTCATTCATATACATTATTTAATATATTATCCTTTATAGATTATAACCTATTGTCCTTCCTACATTGGGTATTTACCTGGTGAATTAGCTTGGTTCACCATAGTAAGGTAAATGCCCAATGTAAACCAAGCCGTTTCACCATGTGAATACCCAATGTAGGAAGGACAACAGGTTATAATCCATAAAGGATAATATATTAAATAATGTATATGAATGAATAGTAAGATGATTAGAATTTAGAATGAGGGTTCGTTTATATACCCATGCAAGGGTGCCCTTAACCAATAGTCACGTCCATTGAGACATGTCCTTTCATTCTTAATAATAATTATTTATTAATTATCATTTAATTATTATGTTAATAATATCTATTTTATATGTATATTTATGTTTATAACATTGCCTTCCCCTTAAAAATGCTTTGTCCTCAAAGCATACTTTATGGAAGACTTATCTCTTTATTTATCTTGTAATTGTTGTCTCCTAATTCTTCATTCTTGAGTTAGTAATCGTTGAGGACCTGAGACGATAGAATCTTCTAAGCGCTGAGCATAAATGTCGAATTGTAAAGGAGTCTGCCCATCCTAATTTGATTTTCTGCGGATTTGGGATTTTATAGGGTTCTTGGAAATAACTTGATACTTGGGTAGATATATTAGGTACTTTTGTTTTCGACAAGGAGAAAGTTTTTGACATTTTCTTATAAAAAGAAGAAAATCACGTTACAGAATGTTACGATGAAGTCGATTTCAGAAGATCCATCATCAGAAGACCTGAAGGACATATCATAAGTGATCCTTCAAGATAACCAATAGTCATGTCCTTTCATTATTAATAATTATTATTTATTAATTATAATTTAATTATTATGTTATTAATATCTATTTTATATGTATATTTATGTTCATAACAAAAGGTGAAGTCGGTCTCAGAGAAGAATTAATTAGCGCCTTAAAATAATTGAGGAAAGAAAGAAAGGAAAACAAGTCACTCGAGGCAAAATTAAATATGAAAGAAGGATCTTAGAATTCCAACTCAGAAGAAATTGAGTAGATAATCATGAAGTTAAAAATCCAGGTAGAAGAAGACAAAAGGATTGAAGAAACACTCAGAAGATAGTTAGAAGAAAAGGAGAAGATGATTGAAAGTTTGGAAGCATAAATAGTCACTTTAAGAAAAGATCTTCATAAGAAAGATATGCATCAGAATAACACCGAAATATTGGATGAGATCATCAGTAGTCAAAGGCCATACTATGACATATCCAGGATAGGATACAACTAGATGCAGACTAATAAAGGTTCGAGCTCCAATACGACATAACATGAAGTAGAAAAAAGCAACTATGCATAAATTGTCAGAGGTACTATCAAGAAATAAGAATACATGAAGACTCAAGAAGAAAATAACATAGGAACTGGACCACCTAGAAGATTCATAACACAAAATCAACAATCAATAACATCTCAAGAAGAAGAATACTTTAGAAGAGAAACACCATTCAGAATATCCCTTACATCCTGTTATAACACAAGTTGTAGGTTGGCAAAAGCCCAACCCAACCATGAAGCAAGTGCCACAACTTGGGAATCCTACACCCAATGTCACCTCGATGTAGGTCCCGCACTTCAAGGGTGACTAGGTCACTCTAGGTAGGTGATCCAGGTGATCCTAGGGGGATTGAGATGGAGATGGAAATGGATGGAAGTGAATCCCCTATAGGTCAAGTCTAAGTGGGGTGAAATAAGGGAAATTATGCTTTGTAAGTCAAATAATTGTTGCCTCACATGTATAGTACTTCTCCGAATGATCGTACTTACCCGAGACATAACAAAATACACTTTGCAATGATATATGTTAGTTGGATAAAAAATTTAATCTTGTTGTCCCTAATTTGTAGCAGTAAATGACAATTTACATCAGCAAATAAAACATCTAAATCAACATACAAAGATCTAAACTAGTTAAGTAAATCAACATCAAGATTAGCAATGAATATAGGCTAAAAGATGGTACTTAGGAAGCTAAAGAAGATGGCTGTTGTAGACATGTATTTTCTACGAAAAATTGCAGCCTTATGGATGTAGCATTCAGTGGCATGCAACAACAAAATCAACCATAAAAAATTACCAAGAACTAGCTCAAAATATGCTCCCTAGTTAGTAGAGTAAATAAGCAAAGTTTAGGAGTTAGTCTAGGGTTAGTTTAGGAGTTATGAGGGTGTTAATAGCTAGGGTTATGCAGCCCTAATGGATGTAGGTTAAAGTTTGTAAAAACAAGCAAGGTAATGGGAGAGAGGGGACACCCTATTAAGGGAATACTCCTGTCAATGAGGCAAACCAACTTCAAGCAAGAAACCTTTCAAAAGATAAAAAATTGTGTTTCCCAAGGCAATGATTTTATATCTCCAATGCAATAAAATATGACTAGTGCCTTTACTATTGGGTTAATGGAGTCAAAAAAACAAGAGTTAGAGAAGCTAATTCCTTGGGGGTGTAATCCCTTTTACTTCCAAAGGCAAGTTTCTCTAGCTAAGGTTTAGGCTAAGAGGGTGTATGCCCTTATACTTCTCTTAGAAAACCCTTGTATAATAAATGAGATGAAGCAATAAAATGATGAAGACTATGGTGGGGGTGTATGCCATTATACTTCCCACCTATGTCCTAGCATAACAATACTTGACTTGAAAAAATGATAGAAAAATTGTAGAAAACCATACCAAGATTAAGAGAAATGGCAAGATAATCCACCACAAGAGCTAGAAAGCATCATCCAAAGCTAGCACTAGACTTCCATCAAACATTCACCAATAGATAACCATAAAAAATTGCAAAATATATGAAAAGAGTCAAGTGTGGCATAAATTTCAGACCAAGGCCTCTCACAAGAAGGAGAGTTATGATTAAAATGGGATCTTATGATCTCTATTTATACAAAATGTAGCTAACATAGTTTGTCCACACATTAAGGAGTAAACAACAAGATTAGGGGTCAACAACCCTAATATTTCCCCCTTAACAAAGTAATATTAAACAATTCAATTAAAAATTCACTTTTTGCACAAATAAAACCTTAATTTAGGAGGACGTCACCCCTTTAGGTGACATTTTACCACTTTGAGGAAGTCGTTGGTGTTGAAGAAGCATGGGTAGGCCTCAAAAATCCACATGTCAAGCATCTAAGCACTCTTATGATGGTGAATACCCTCTGATTCTCAAAATGTCCATGTTTCAAAAGATTGGCACCTCACCACCATGCCCTAGCCCCAAAAGCATGACATCAAGCTAAAAAATAGGACGTTTTTCCCCTCTTGGGAAAATTGTTTGGAAAGTGAGGGCTGAGATAGGTCGTCCAAGTCATCATCAAGGCCTTCCAAGTCTGATCTCTCTCATCTGGAATGTGGGCCCTTGACATCCAACTTGTGGGATTGTATCCCCATGGAAGCCCAAGCTAGGCTTGTTCTCCCAAGACTTTCCACCAACTAGGTCTTGCAGAGACCAATGAGCATGCCCTCCAAGGATCTCAAGTCATAACATCATTATAAGTGAATCCAATCAATAAATAAGCCATCTAAGCATGTGTATCAAATATCACTATATCAAACACTTGGATGGGGTGTCATCAGAATGGACGAGTGGATGGACAACCGGGTGGACATCTGGCTATAACCCATGCCACAACACGCTAACTCAGCCTGCACTCACCTCATCCTTTACTCCATGCATTTAAATACTCGTTCGATGCACCCCCACATTCATTTGCACTCTGTCTAGTTTAATGTAATGACGCTCCAACTCGCGATAATGGTAAATGCTATGGGATGGATGCAGGCCCAGTCCCATCACCTCACCCGGTTCAATGGTTTTTGGCTCGAGCTCTGGAAAGCTGTCAAGAACCTGAATAGATATACAAATATAATCACCATAATTACTGAATACACAATATATCCACAAAGAAATATATAAGAAACCACACTTTATTATTACCAAACCCTTGAGGTAGGGAAACACCATACAATGGATCCTATTCAGGAAGGGATCCTCTCCTGTTCACTTGCCTCTTCGAGGGGGCATCCTCCTATTGAGCTGCCACTCCAAATACAATAATTCTCTTCATATTCCATTACATTGCTTGAACCTCTTTATATAGTTCTACGATCACCTAAGAACATTCTAGAGGAGGAATCTTCTAGAAGTAGAACTTTCTAGGAAGTCCTCTTAAATTTATTATATCTAACTACCATAGTGGGCCTTATTTAATAATATAGTGGACCTAGTCCACCTTACATTGAATGGCCTCCACTATTATCACTATGGGCCCTTTGGACCCCCAACTACTACCTCTCTAGCTACCTAACATTCCATCCCCCTTATGAAAGCATTTTCCTCAACGCTTGATGTACAACCATATACCAGGGTTCCATGGATAATTGTGGACCATAATGTTGAAGAAGACTAGAGAACCAAGGTCCAACCACCATTGTAATGCCGGGTCCCATGTCCAAGTGCTCATGTGAAATCCCTGTGGAAGATTTTGGAACCCAATAACCAACTCAAAATGATGCTCCAAAGACTGACACTTGTCATGTGGATCCAAATAAGAAGATCCATCCACATAGTGAAAAATGGTCGTAGCAGAATTTGGAAGGAATAATACTACTGTAGAATATGCAATATGGACACTGGTAATAATCACTGGCTCTCGATTTGTCACATTGATGCTCTCTACAGAAGGTGGATTAGAGTCATCAAATAAAATATGAAAGTGGTTGTCATCCAAGAAATGACAACTATCCATATACCAATCATCACAATCGGCCTCAAAATCATACCAAGAATATATTTCTTGATTATATTCATTCCTGATGTTTGCCATAAAAAATATCTCCTGCATGCTATCCAATGAATCTTGAATACTACGAAAACTATCATTGAGACCATCTGCAAGGACATGCAATCTAGCATCCAATGTGTCATACAATTGAGATTTGAATGCTTCAGTAATTTGTAGAATTTCTTTGAGGGCTTGAGAGGAAATAGCTATTTGAGCACCCTATGAAATCTTCGGTCCCTCAATCATCATGAAAAAACACAAAAAATAGACCAATAAGTTACGACAGAAAATCACGGTTTTTTCTGGAAAAAACCCTAAAAAACTGCTGAATTTAAAATGCTCATAACTTCACTTCCCTGACTCCATTTCGACTGATTTTGTTCTTGAAATTGGGTTAAATGGTGATATTAACTCAGATGTTAATTTATTTGGGCAAAATAGGCCTCCATCTACTACAGAAATAAAAAAAATCGCGTCGCCATTTGCGGAAAAAACCCTGAAAAATTGCAGATTTTAAAACTTCAATATCTTGACTTCTCGGACTCCGTTTCAGACTATTTCTTTTTTCAACTTGGGTATTTTTATGAGAGGAACTCAGATATAAAACATTTTTCTACAAAATTTTCACAAAAATATACCGAAAAGGTCTGGAATGTCGTGGCCCTCTTTTTCCTTCTCCGAAAAAAAATCTACAAAAATAAAAAATATTTGCCCACAATGTCTGCCAAGGAAAGCGCTTTGATACCAATTGTTAATAAATTGAATAGATATGAAAATATACTTCAATAATACCAATAATAAACCATTGACCATAACATGAACATAAGAAATAGAGAAAACCCTTGAGGTAGGGTAACACCATATATTAATCCTTATGGAAGGATAAAACTCCTCAAGCAATCCTTGCTTGTACAATCACAATATTCTTCACTATGTTTCATTACATAGATTGCATTTCTTTATATAGCTCTATTTATCTCCTAGGAACCTTCTAGAGAGCCTTCTCACATTTATTACATCCAACTACCACAATGGGCCTTTATTAATATAGTGGACCTAGTCCACCTTACATTGAATGACCACATTCTCATATATTAAATGACTTCCACAAATAACACATAACTACATTCCCATTGGGTACCTCCCTAGGTATACTACATTCCATCCCTCTTCACATGTTTTGTCCTCGAACATGAGAATAAACCATACAATATGATCAACTAAGCAATGTAGCCAACTGGTACCAAGTACGACCATCCATCCATCCCAATGGAAGTCGAACATGATGTCTATCTGCTACCTTGCCACCTTGATATTTCTCTGCATCCTGTCAGGGTTGCCATGGGATTGTTTCTATAGCTTGAGCTCTTCCTGTAGTGTCTATAGTCCTCCATGCCCCTCTTGATCGGTTTCCTATCTGGTGCATAAATGTGTTGATGCACACACCCTTTCCTTGATGAATTTTGTGTCTCGATATGATGTGGATGGCGATATACAACAACTATAGGAATTTGTTCCTTTTTCTTCAAATTTGCAAAACTTTGTTCCTTTGAGTCAATGACCTCCTTAGCTTCCTAATTATGTCCTTCTTGTAGTTTTGCTTCATCTCCTTCTGTAGACTCTGCCTCTAATTCAACTTCAGACTCGATAATAACTTCTTTGCTATCTTCCATGGGCCCATATTTTTTATTGAGAGACACATCCTGCAATGTGATTTTATTTTTATTGTACCACAACTTCAAAAACTTCTTTTTCACATCAATATTAATGGTACCCACTAATTCTATCCAAGTATATCCCAAAACAATATCCACTTCATCCATATCCATAGCATAAAAATCTGAATGCAACACATATTTATCCATGATAATATTTAAATATTTAAAAATTTGAACATTTTCACCTTCAACTTGTGTGATTTGAATATTCTTTACTGGAACTTGCAATCTATTAACCAACTGAACATTGATAAAATTATGGATGCAACTAGGGTTAATAAAAACAATGATATTTTCTTTATGAATACAACCATGAACTTGTAATATAGATTTTTCACATGAAAATAAACTCTTGGTTCTCTTTGTATCCTTATTTTTTCCATGAGACCACTTTTCTAACAACAATTTTTCAAATTCTCCATTGGAGAGTGTCATCATCTCTTTATAATCAAGCGATTTCCACCAAATGGCAGCATCACCTTGCAATTTGAGATCTACCCAATGGGGCCAATTCTCTTCCCATGCTGACTTTACTTCTTTAATGAATGATTCAATACTAGGGCCATAAAATTTCCCTGTAAAATACATCATGTTATGAAAACCCCTAAAAAATAGAACAATAAGTTACGACAAAAACTCGCGGATTTTTCCGGAAAAACCTTGAAAAACTGTTGAATTTAAAATGCTCATAACTTTACTTCCCGAAATCTGTTTTGGCTGATTTTTTTTTGAAATTGGGTATTTTTCCGAGAGGAATTCAAATACCCAATTTTTTTTTCCAAATTCATCTCTTAAATCTTAATATATGAACCTGAAGTGCGCCACCCTCTTTTTCTTCCCTAGAAAACATTCTGCAAAAAGAGAAAAAAAATCTTCCCATCTTTGGCCAAGAAAAGTGCTCTAATACCAATTGTTAAGAACCTGAATAGATATACAAATATAATCACCACAAATAATAAATAAATAATATATCCACAAAGCAAGATAGAAGAAACCATACTTTATTATTACCAAACCCTTG
>JASDQU010312655.1:0-13526 GCA_032191745.1 Picea mariana | reverse complement strand
TGGTATTGAAAAAATGTGTATCATTCAGGACTCAATTCTTGCTATGGTATGTCGCTTTTCAATTTACATTCATGTATATTATTTATTTCAATTTTCGTTATTCTCACCAATGTAGATACATTCATTACACTTTATTTTTATTTTTATGGACATAATCATTTGAAGAAGAGGAAAACAATTGAGACAATCAACAAAAGATTCGACCAAATAACCCAAGTCATGGAAGTAGCTCGAGCACTGACAACCGTTCTAGTGAAGAATGATGATCAATATATTTGGATATCAATGCAAGTTGTTGTATTTTTTGAAATAATTGTCTATGAATATTAGAAATTTTGTTTAATGTAATGGACATAGTGTCCCAATTGAAAGACACGCGGTTACCAATAAGTGTTGACCAATTTTGTATGACAAAGAGCTTATTATTCATATATAATAAAATATATTTTATTTTATTCTATTGTGTTGTCCAATGTTGCTATGAAATGTTACATCATTGATTAAATAGATGGATGATTAAATATTATAATGATGAGATGTGAAATCTGATGATATAATAAATTAATCCAAATATCATACAAATGCACTGATAAAAATTTAATTTATATGAATACTATTAGACAATATATGTCAATTTTTTGATGAACAATGGAATTAGAAAATAACAATAATTGTGCACTATCACATGTCAGTGTTTCTAAAAAGAGAAAATGACAACCGATGTGTTTAATGATAAACAACACCGATGCGTTTCAAGATAAAACGCATTGGTGCCGTAATTAAATTCGCACCGGTGTTGATATACAAGGAACCAACACCGATCTTAATGCTATTTTAACCAACAATTATAATAATAAAAAACCTTTATCGATGCATTTAATTAATAAACAATCCGATTCTTCTGTATCACACTTCCGCCTCGGTGAATTCTAAATATCATGCACTGGTAGGGTTTGTTTTTTAACACACCAGTTATGTTATCATAGATTCGTCCGATGCCTTATTCTTATTAAGGCACCGATGCGTTATTACTTATAGAGCACTGATGCCCCAATTGTTTTTGGACAACCCCAGTGCTTTCTTGTAAATGTAAGCACCGATGCTTTAAGTTAAAGAACACATCGGTGCTTGGTATCATATATTCGACCAGTGCGTTGTTTTTATTAAAGCACCGATACGTTATTTTGTATAAACGCAACGATGCCCCAATATTTTAGGACTTTCCTGGTGCTTTCGGTGTAATGTAGGCATCGATGCATTATGTTTGGGAACACACCGGTGCATATAGACCATGAAGCACATCGAATAGAAAAATATCTGCTACAACCTTTGCCCGACCAGTTTTTTTAAGTTATAATGAAGTTCCATTATAATCTCCACAAAAACATCCGTTACCAAAAAAAAACGTTTTCGTGGAGGTTTTTTTGACAATTTTTTCCAATTTTGTAACACTAAAAACCTCTGCTAGAGGGTCTTTTCCTTGTAGTACAAACCTTGAGGAAAACCCTCTAGTACTTTCCATCATTTCGAGGATAGTGCCCAGGGTAAACCCTAGATTCTTCAGGGCACAAGGTTGATCGACAACGGGGCTCAAATCCATTAGAACAATATACTCGATATGAGCTCAACATGTCACTTGTGAGAATTGAACTTGGGTGGGGAGGATAACAATCATTCCTTCCAACCACCCAAGCTAAACCCAATTGAATCCAATATTTTGATCATGATACCCCTCTAAAAGAAATAATTAAAGGCTCAAGTATGTAGAGTCACAAGAAAGTAAATAACTGCCAAGAAAGGAAAATAAATATGTAATTGTATTATAGGAGACAAACTATAGCCATAAATGACTACAACCCAATTTTGAAAAAATTAAGGGAAGGTGATGCCTCTTCATGATATCATAGTTTTGAGTTCAAAATAAATTCAAATTTCAACACTTATATAACAATTGCAATTTAAATATAAACAAAGAATAGATCTTAAAAAAACATATCAAATTCACTGAAAAAGATGCATGAAAATAGACTATAAAATCTATTTTGAAAAGAAAACCAATACAAACAAGTTCTCACACTATTTCCTACTATTTCCTATTTCCTGTTGAAAATTATTTATTGTACCAAAGATGCTAACTCCTTCTAATTCCACCCATGGGAGAACTACTATACATGGCATAATTCAAACAAATTTCAAAAACATTTTAGGTTACAATATATTAATTCGAAAAAGTAAAATAACAAGTAAAATTGAGTTAAATAGTGTAAGTAAATGTGGATTTTTAATGATGGAATTGATGCATTGATAATGTAATATTTTCCATAAAAGAAAATTAATTTCATATGTGAAGTTCAATATTCATGGTACGTTAACTACGTCAACTAGTAATACACTAAATCCCTCATATAATGTGTTCATATATACACATTTTTTTATTTAAAGATTATACAATCATCTAGATTTTTTTATCGGTGGATGTTCCATATAGCACTATATCTTAAATACCTTTCAGTTTTATACATTTCATGCAACGAGACAGATTTCATGCATAACTTTATATGAATGTATAACATACCTATGGAGTAATTATTATAATCTGAAATCATCACCAACTTAGTTAATGATTATTGGAAAATTATTTTAAATATATCTATTATTATTAAAGTTACAAACAACATTGTGAATTCTTGACTCATTAATTCCTTATTAATGTTATTGCATGGTTTGTGTTCAAATAAAAATTAATTAATGCATATGGAGGACCATAGTCATGCCATATAAATTTTCTACATATTAATAATTATGCATGATGGATAAGGCTACAAGGCATATGTACCATTTATCCACCATACTTTTCTTCTTTCTCAATTATTTGCTAGAAATTTCTATTTACAATATTATAAACTATAAAATGTCACAATTACAAAAATTAATTATACCAATTGCCTATATATATATGATGGAAATGTTAATTTTAGTATTTATAATAAATCCTAACCAAGTAGACCAAATACTAATTTCATTAATATTTCTTTGCACTTTTTGACATAATTATTAATACATGTTTTTTATTATGGTTAAATCATTTTATTAGTCCCTGTAGAAGGCGTAGAGGGTCTATAACGATTGATAATTCACTAACTTCATATTAATATGTCCTTTGACTATAAATTTTCGCATCATCTATATTATTCGAACTATAGAAGTAAAAACATTATTTTTTATGTAATAAAAAAAACCTTATATGTCATCGTTTCATTGGAGAATATATTGGAGGTCTTATTGCCAACTTCATTGTTCCCAATGTTGTAAATGTTTACATATCCAAAGTTTTGAGCTTAGACGCTCTTTTTTAATTTTCATTACATTTTTACTGAAATGTTTACATACCAAAAGTTTTGAGCATCGACGCTGTTTTTATTATTTCTATTTGTATTGAAATGTTTACATACCGAAGGTTTAGAGCATTGACACTTTTTTTGAGGTACTTGAATAGGCTTGACAACTTAAATTTTTACATAGCGCGAGGTCCTTAAACATGCCTGACAACTTAAATGTTTGCATACCGCGAGGCCCTTAAACAACTTGACAACCTTAAATGTTTCCTCAAATTTTTCCATACAATGTTGCAGTGAATTTGAACAATATTGTTGTTCACCACCAGTTGCATAGCCATTGCATTTTTAATACTTATTCTATGCTTGGAATGCAATTTGGTAATCGTTGAAGATACATACATTGTTTACTAGTTCAGTGGGTGCTTCTTGTTCACTGGTTTGTCGGTTGCTGCTTGTTGTTGTTTGGTTCAACTTTGCAAGGTTGAGGACCTGCACCTGCAGTTGGACCTATTGGTGCTTGTTGCTTGCTTTTGTTTACTTCAACTTTGAAGGGTTGGGGTCCTGCATCCGCAGTTGGAGCTGTTTTTTTGACTTTGCGGGGTCCAATTCCTGCACCCACAATTCGACTTGTGCTTTCGTCATTCATCGTTGCAAAGTAAGTTTCGATGCCATAATTTCATTTCTATTCGTTCTTTATTGTTTACTATTTGCAGTTTGCAAGTAAGAATGTTTGATTATTTCTATTGGCATGCTCATCATATGTTTCGGGTTCCTTCTGTGATTGGGATGCAATTTGGTAATCATTGGAGATACATATGTTGTTTACTGGTTCAGTGGTTGTTTCTTGTTTGCTAGTTCGTTGGTTCGTCGGTTGATGCTTGTTGTTGTTTGGTTCAAGTTTACGAGTTTGAGGTCCTGCGGCTGCACTTGGGCTTGTTCGTGCTTTGTCGTTGGTTTGTTGCTTGCTGTTTTCTTTTGTTTGCTTCGACTTTGCAAGGTTGGGGTCCTGCGCCGACAATTGGAGCTATTTTTTTTTTCACTTTGCGGTGTTCAGGTCCAGGTTGGGAGGGAGCACTAATGATGACAACGGTTCTGTACTTGAAATATGAGATGTACATCAGAGATATTGAAAAATTATATTTCCATGTCTCAAAGCATATCTTAATTCTTTGCTGCATAAAACCAAAATCATTAAGCTATGGCAATGCAATTTCTTAATATTTTCTAGCTTGTAATATATTTTGTGCAGGAAACACTCTATATAATTACAACCATGGATCAAGAAAAACAAAGGTTCATGTTTCTAACTATATTTTATTCTTTTCCTTTGATTCTCATTTACTGTATGTACATATTACTTGTTCTCCCCTGCATACCGGCTTCCATTCATGTTCATTGTATTTTGTGCGTTCCCACATTGAAACAAACAAAATAACTAGAGAAGATGAAGGAGTTTTTACCGCAAATGTAGAAGAGGAGATACAAAGTGCATGCTTGTACTGTTATTTCATATTCCATTGTTTTGTATTTCATTTATTGTGTATATATGTGTTCACCTAATTTATTGTATGTAGATATTGTGTGTCTTCCTACATAATAACTTTTCTTCATGTCCTTTGTATTCTCTGTGCCACTACATTGAAATAAATCGAACTCTGTTTATTTTTTTATTTTTTTACATGTCTTTGCTGCTACATTGAAATAAATAGAACTGTATTTCTTTTTTTTTACATGTCTTTCTGCATACTAACTTACCTTCATGTCCAATGTATGTTCAATGTTTATACATTGAAATAAACAGATTAGTTGGACATGAAGATGAATTCTTATATGCCACATCAGAAGGGGATAAAGCACAATCTTCGAAAAGGTATACTAACTGTGCTAGTAAATCAAACACACAAAACGGGTGGGTGCATATACTATTGGACTAGAAAATGATGATTTGGCAACAATGGGCCTTTGTTGAGACTTCTTTCTTCCAAACATTGCCCTCCCCATTTCTAATTTTCCCACTTTCTATTATCCCTTTTTTTCCCCTCTTCTATACTTAACCGAATTCCCCTTTGTTTTTCTCCCCTACTTTCACTTTCTGGTTGCTTTGCTTAGTTGTCTTTCCAAAAATGTGTAGGTTCACGGGTTGGAGGACTCATGGGTTCACATTTATACTCATGCTTCTATATCATGACTCCGACCGACGGTTTCCTCATTCCTACTTAGCCACTTTTTCGATTGCGGGTTCCCAAGATGGCGGGTTCAAGATTGTGCCTCTAGCTTCGGAGGTTCTGCGATATACAGATTGGCCGTCGTACCCCCCCAACATGCCATGTTCCCTGTTACACATTTTTGCAGTAAAAAAATTTGAGGCATACAATTTGACCGTCGGGTCCTCATGTTTCCTGAGTATCCCTTGAAACCCTATTTCGTATTCCATCTCCTTCGACCCTGTATGTGACATTCAAAACAATTATGGACAATATACAATGCATATGCTTATTTAGTCCTTCTGATGTTCATATACACATGCTTGCATCAGAAAAAGTTGGACTAGTGACATGGCCATGAGCAGTCAATCATCGCAAACATCAACAAACCGACAAGGCCAAAGGTAAAGATTCATACATTGTGTTCCTCATATGTTTACCAAACAAATATCCTGAGCTATTTATTCATCTATGCCATCATAAATATGTTGATTTCATCTGCAACACATACTTTGTAGTTCATAAGAAGTATCAACGAGCACAAGTGAAACGTCGAACATAGCACAAGTTCCGCAGACTAAGAGGTCTGGTTGCAAAAATCTGGCTCCATACTTCATCCAAGTTGTGCATGTACTTGTACATTTATGTCAGGAAAAAAGAAAACAAAAAAATAATGCATACTACCATTCACATTACTTTTCCTTTTCAAAAAATGTCACCAGGTCTAAACTTATAACACCCAAAATACTATCAATAGAGGGCTTGAACAACAACCGAACTGGACAAGTGTTCGCCAGGGATATAATGGTCGTCTATAGCACCTACTTGGACAAGGAAAACAAAACTATATCCATTATGCATGCTGACATGACAGACAATGAAGCCCCAATGACAGTCACACTCACTATTCCCACACAACTTGTCCAAAAACATGAAGAGAAGATATTGCTAGGTAATAGGATATCCATTACAAATTTTAATATATTGCCCAAAACAATATATGACCATGGTGATTGTGATCAAATTATATCGCTCAA
The DNA here is from genome assembly GCA_032191745.1 of Picea mariana. Lineage (NCBI taxonomy): Eukaryota > Viridiplantae > Streptophyta > Pinopsida > Pinales > Pinaceae > Picea > Picea mariana. Next base: position 6,947 of record JASDQU010312655.1, on the reverse strand, counting down.
CGAAACAAGTATTGTGGAAAAAATTCTTGGGATTTGTTCAGAATATCGTTTTGTCCCGAACACAACAATCAACCAACTTGCACAAAGCAACGACACTTACCCAATTAGAACCATTGGTGTAGCTATCATACTCATGAGAGAACTTGGCTCGCAACACATTCTCCATATAAAAGATGGAGAGTTAGAAAATGACAAGGCAATGGTACCGTTCTCCATATCCAGTTTTGTGCTTTAATTTCACATGTCCATGTATCTCGGCTATGTTACACAACTATTGCACTATTCCATGTTGTAGCTACAATTGTTCGACACCTATTCAAATTTGTTTTCCTTAATGGAACAATAATTGCATAAATGACAATTTCCACTTATGCTCTTCAAAAATATAACAAAGAAAAGAGATGTTAAAGAAATGATATTTCGCACAACCCAAACAACATTTGTAACATAATTGCGAAAATAAATACTACAAGATCTCAAGAAACTAACTAGCTCTACAATTGTTGTGTGTATACATCTACAATTTCATCCTCACTTTGCTCATACAAATTGCCTTCACCAATTTTCTGCAGCTTTTTTTTTGTTATTGTGCAGTTGTATATTATATTGTTCAATATATTAACTGATATGCTCATGTGCCCAGGTTGAGGGTGTTTTGGTTGCAACGAATGAGTACTCGACCCCCTTTGAGCCTATATGTTCCAAATGCAACTCTCCTTCTTCTACCTCTGCTTTCATAAATGATGGTACCATTGATTGTCTACGATGTAGTAAAAAATTCCCTTACATATATAGACATTGCCTCAATGCTGCCATTCGAACCGTGGGCAACACAATTGTACATTGTACAATTAGACAACCTATGTTACAAGATGTGCTTCCTGGGTTAGCAAAATTTCCATATGAAGTATACCTACAGAAAAAGGAAAACCATGTCTACATGATGCGTGACTTTTAGGTCCATAGAAAATTTACCTTAAATGAGGACAATGCAATACTGCATATCGGCTGAAAAAAAATAAAAAAAATCATATCAAGCTTTGGCAGGATACAAAAAAATATCACGTGTATCTGTAATTTTTCTTCAATACCCAAATGAATGTTTGTGGGACTGGAGTTCTTCAGAGTTTACATCTATGGCTGTAAAATTTTTTTTTCCAGAAATTTTGTCTCTTTTGTGCACTTGAAAAAAAAAGGAGAAACTAACTACAAATCAAATCACTGTTGTTGTTATTTTGATGTTTTTTTGCATCTCCTAGTCATAATTTTGCATATTTGTTGGGGTGTCCAAATCAAAATAAATGATGGCTAGCTGTATATTTGTTGGAGGAGTCTGCACTTTTTGGGTGCCCAAATTGGAAAAATGTTTTCCAACTATATAGCCATGGCATGATTTCTGCATTTTTTGGGTACCCAAATAAAAATAAGATGATCTCCAACTATAATTTTATGGTAGGCTATATGCATCTTCTCGGTGCCCTAATTGAAAAAAAAGGGCTCAACATTGGTTGAAGCATGACCTTGAGATCTTCAGAACTCCCTATAGGGATTGGGGAGTTCGGGCATTGGAATTCATACATGCAAGTGCATTTATTATTGATGTACACGTGCATAAGATTGTTCAGTCCAGAAATGGGAAGCATGAGGACAAACCCCATATAAAGTATCCAACTGTGAATAAATCAGGCCCATCCTTTGAAACGTCAAAATGTGTTTCTCCTCTGGGTGGAACCATCAGGCATTTTCAATAATATTGGAAATTTGGTATTGTTAAAACTAGTAGTGATAGAACATAGCACCATCAGAAGCAAATGTCCATAGTGATCTTGTTTCATGGTAAATTAGTAATCGACAAGTTTATTGTTCCCCATTGGTGGGTTTGGTTATAGCTGGGATACAATGCCGAAGCTCCGCTGGTTTTGTGTTGTCTTGTGTTTGGTAGACTTTTGTTCATATCTCATGGCCTCAATTATTTTCTCATGGGAACATATACCAGATGTAAGAGAAAACCAATGCCATGTGTGTTTTTTTTTATATCAAATTGTTTAATGCATAGGTCGATGCATACTACTCTATGGACCCTTGTGAGATCTCACTTGGTGCCTTCTGTGTTCATGCGTTGCCTTGTGCCTCGACTTTCAATACATTTGGTGTTTACTTGGCTCTTGGTTGTATGTTTCGTTCTAGAAAATTAATGATACATTTAGGATCTTGGTGGTTTTTCTATGATCTTAAAGAATATACAGGACCTGCTTTGCCTTTTAATATAACCTCTCTGACACAAATGTAGTGTGTGGCTCGTTTGATCACTTTTCCTTGATCGATGAACTTAGCAAAATTCATCTCCAGGAATATTTTGAAATAAAATGATATATACTATGTGAAGTCCAATTGAACTATCATATCAACCACAAAAAATTAAAATTAAAATTCCTCTTAAAATTCAAATTCACCGTTGTTATACTTACAATGAAGTTGACAGTACAATAATTTTACTTAAACATCCCAAAATTGTTTTTCTTTTGGCTTTTCGATGCTTCTCTTATGAAAACACATCCCAGAAACTATAAGCATGGCTCGCTTTATCTATTCCTTGATTGAAGAGCTTGTTGACTTGTTGAATGCATTTCATAGTTACTGTTAAGACCATCAATGGGGATTTCTTATGCCAATTCCCGCTTCCAAAAATTTCCATCCCCTTTATTTTTTCCCTCTGCTTTCCCTTTCTGGTTACTTAGTCATTTTTTGGAAAATGTCTAGGTGCGTGGTTTGGTGGATTCACGTGTTCAGATTTCCACTGATACTTTTATATCACGAGTTTGACAGTCCACTTCCCTGTTCCATATTCAACAAACCTTTTGGATCGCAGGTTCCTAGGTAGGTGGGCTCAACATTACGTTTCCATTGTTCCACCGCCTGCAAACAACACCCGAACTTCCCCGATATACAAATTGACAACCAAATTCCCCTTTCTTTTTCTCATTTACTTTCCCTTTCTGGTTACTTAGTCGTTTTTCCAAATGTCTCAAGCTTTTATATACAACACCCAAAGTTCCGCAATATACAAATTGACAATTGAAGTCTGTCATTGTCCCCTGTTCCATGTTACACATTTTGCAAACAAAAGTTGGGATACATACAATTTGACCATCGAGCCCTTACGTCTCCTGAGTAGAACTTGTGGCCCTGTTTTCAAGCCCGTCGATATGCCCTGTTCCGAGTATGTCTCATGATTTTATATAACGAGTCTGACCAACCACTTACCCTTTTCATACTTGGCCACTATTTCCATTGTTGGTTCGTGGCCAAGCTTGCTAAACATTGCGCTTCCATTGTTCCGCGACCTACAAACAATACCCAAAATTCCACGGTATAAAAATTGACTGCTGAAATCCGTCATTGTGCCCTGTTCCCTGTTACACATTTTGCATTCAAAAGTTTGGAGACATACAATTTGACCATTGACTCCTCACGTCTCCTGAGTATAACTTGTGACCCTATTTTGAAGCCCGTCCGACCACTTTCCATACTTGGCCATTTCTTGGAATCTCTTTCGCGGGTTGGCGGGTCGACGAAATGTGCAATCCTTAATCGCTCTTCACCATCCCCGCAACCTTCACACTTCTTTCTAGATATGCAATTATTAAGCATTAATGCTAATAGCTCATTATGCAGGAACTGTTAAGATTGTCATTAATGTCCGAAAGGATGGAGCAGATTTGTCATTAATACGAGTTAAAACAAGATTTGCGGAGGGTTGTGTTATCCTTTCCAAGTGTTCATTTCAAGCATCAYRCAATCTCTTTYGCRTGTCGTCTRGTTGGWTCCTTCATGAAATYTCTAATCMTTAATCTCTCTTCRCCGCCACYRCCACCTTCRTACTTTTTTCTAAATATGAAATTAGTAAGCTTTAATGGTAACAACTCATTACGCACAAACCGTGGAGATTGTCATTGATCAACGAAAGGCTCAAGGAGATCTCCCATTGATACACATTAAATCAAGATTTGCAGAAGGTTATATTTTCCTTTCCGAATGTTCATTTCAAACATCATATGGAGCAAACAAACATTTTCATTAACTTATGGTAGTAGTTCGACAACATTTCTATCCAGATATAGTAAACACCTTCGGTCATGGTGATCAGAAGTTCCAGTTCTCCAGGGCATATTCTTACTTCTCATCTCCCTCCACCCAGGAGCAAAAAATGAGATGGTCCCTTGGTGCACCGAGAGATATATTTTGAGCCAAATAATTCGAAGGCAACCCCTCCTGCTCAGACAGCCTGCCCGCCTGCGTTGATGGTTGGCGCAGAGGTTGATGTGGTCAATTTTTAGTTGGAAGAATATGATCTGATGGATGATGATACAACGATGGATGATGGCAATGCAAATGTTGTTCCCACTCCTGCGCCCAAATTGAAATCAACCACAACGGGGGGCACTTTTCGGCTCGACGATGGAGGCCCTGACAAGACCAAAGGAAAGGGTTTCAGAAAAGAAATCGATGCTGAACGCAATAGCCCCTTTGAAACTCAAGAGTAGAAATTCTAGAGGTCCAAATTAGTCCATTTTGGGTGAAAGTATTTCACTGTAAGAAAATGGTCTCTTGATTCTCCCAGAGATATGTTTCAAGCCAAATATTTATTCAATTGCAGGACCACTCTCTTGTTCTCTGGATATACAATTAACATCTTAGGGGATGAGGAACAGAACTCCCACTAGTGCAAGGCATATTCTTACTACTCATCTCCTTCTGCCCAGAATGGACTAATTTGGGCCTCTGTAATTGCTCGTGCAGCCTATGTCCCTGAAGTATTTTCTTGTAAGGAGGGGGTCTCTTGGTCCCCTCCCACCCAGAACAAATCAATTTGACCTCTTGAATTGCTTGTGCAGGCTGTGTCCCTAAATTCTTCGAATGTGAGGAGGTGGTCTCTTGGTGTGTCCTAACTTTAAGTTTCAGGCTCTTTCGCTTTCCCTACAACCTTTTTCATCTTCTTCCTCACAGGAAGCTTGTGATAAATATCAATTTTACCGTGAGGATGGGTTCTTATGTCCTCCTACGTTTGAAAAATTCAGGGTTTCTTTCTTGCGAGGGTGGGCCGTTGGAGTGATGCTGTGGGATGTCATGCTCTTCGCAGTGGCGACCGCGGATTGGAAAATCTTCTCGATGGGGATTTTCCCCAGTTATTTATACAATTCAATGGTGCCTTGCAATGTCTCTAGGTCACCAGCATCAGGATCAAGAGTGTTGTTCACCTGCTTCAAGCCAAGGAATTATTTCATTTCGGAACCACTCTCCTGTTTCTTTTTCACCTCAGGTCTTCCACAAGATATTGAGATTGCGACAACGAACATTGACCTTTCGAGGAGAAGACTGCAAGGAATTCCAAAAAAAAATCATGGTAATGAGTTTTGTATGCATGCTGAATAGCATCTTGATGGCTCTTGCATGTTGTCCCACTAGAGGAACAACACATAGTTGTATGCATGTTTTTTTCTTTTTCTTTTGTAGATTCTATACCTGTATTTATGATGAATATGTTCAATGTTTCGGTGCAAAGAACTCGGTCCAATTTCTATGGATAGATATACACTGCCCATTATTTTTTTTTATGGATTTACTATTAAATTTTTTTCCTTGGAATCTTGGTTGCCTCTTCTTTGCTGGATTTAACACCTCTTCTCATTAGCATGGTTCAATAGTCTCGTAGTTCTTGAATATTGTATTGGCTCAAGTAATTTGATCTAATATGGAGCATTGAACAATTATATGACAATGCATTATGTCGATCCCATCAGGATTCTATGGAAACAAAAGTGAATTTCAGATAGTTTCAAACCAACATTTAATTCTATTCGTAATGCAGATAGAACATAGAAACACTAATTCACGATGCGATAGTTGGGGCCCCACCTTACAAATTTCATTTTCATCTCAATCTTGTTGAGAAAACAATTTCTTATTTCCCTTTCGCTTCCTTGATTCCTTTACTCCAAAAGAAAACATTTTATTAGTTGTCCATCCCTTGGCCTCTATTTGAGCACTTTTTACTTTATTAATGAAATTACCAAATTTCTTATTTGCGAATTAAAAAAAAAAAACAAAAAACTGATCTATGGTGGTTGTAGTCAAATGGGACTATGAAATCAACTACAATATTAAAATTTAAGATCCTCATTGTTTTTTCTAGACATGCAATTATTAGGATTTAATGCTAACAACTTATCATGCAAGAAGTTTAATACTTAAGTTAATATGTCAAAGTCATGGAAGAATGTATCAAGAACAAAATTACTCCCACAAGTTGCAATAAAAACAAATCTTCAACAAAACATTTGCTCACACCCTTTTTAATGGTATAGGCACAATAGAAAACGAGTAAGTGGATAAAATATTGGACTAGAAAATGATGGTTTTGCAACAATGGGGCTTGTTTGAGACCAATTCCCGCTTACGAAAATTTCCCTCCGCTTTTCTATTTTCCCACTCTTTTATCCCCTTCTTTTCTGTTGGGTATGTGTTATATTTTTTGCATGAGTAGTAGTGTCTAAGCATATGCACTGGGCATGCAGGGGGTTAGAGGGGGGTGCAGGGGCAGCGCCCCTGAAATTTTTTCTGCCTCGGGAAACATGTCACCTGCCTTGGGAAACATGTCACATATTTAGGTGGTTTTTCAGCACATGGTTTTTGCCGATGGTTTTCTATTTTCGGTTAAGGAATTAGGGTTTTGGACTAATCCAGGTCATTGGGTTAGGGTTTTGGATGCAGCTGGCTCCTATATGTATATTGTATTGTAAAAAATGTATCACACATGAATGAATAGAGAATATGCTGGTTTTCCCGATTTGGGTTTCCAGGGGAAAAATCTCTGTGGAATGTTTGTATTTTCCATTGTATCTTTTCTATTCTTTTTCTGAATATCTGTTTGCAGTAGATATTGTACA
>JASDQU010312650.1:1356-11431 GCA_032191745.1 Picea mariana | reverse complement strand
TAGACGGAGACATATCGTTTGGGAATTTCAGAGTCAAAATATAAGATACTATGTCTTTATACCAACTCGAAGATGAAAACTTCTCTTCGATTCTAGGTGTGGCTATCTGGTCGTCAAATTCGTCTATGTCTAAATATCCTTCATGCTCTTGTAGGTTGTGGCTATTTGATTCGGCTAGTAGTTTAGCCAAACCCTATCCCTTTACGAGCTTTGTAGTTTTTACCTCTAGATCTAATTCTTGAATTTTAGCAAGCCACTGGCCCCTCTTCCCATCACTATCAGGCTTAACCAATATATCTTTAATGGAACTAGTGGGTACATATGTAATGATCTTGGAATGTAGTACGTAGGTTCTGAAATCTTTTAGTGCTTTCACCATGGCATATGCCTATTTTTCCATTATGTCGCACCTCAATTCTGTGTCCTTAAGGCTCTTACTGAAAAATGCTATTGGTTTCTCAAAACCCTCTTCGTTCTTCTGGAGGAGTATCATCGCAATTGTATGTTCGGATGCAAACGAAAAGATCAAAAATTCCTTTAGATCATGAGGGCTTGCCCTTACAGGTGCTTCACCTCTAATTTTCTTGATGTGTGCAAATGATGCTTTTGCTTAGGCCGTCCATTTAACTTCATTGTTCTTCTTGAGCATATCTGTAATCAATTTCACAATTTCAGCAAAGTTCGGGATAAATCTCCTCAAAAAAAAAAATTCCCTAAAAATGATTGGATTTCTTTTACATTTCTAGGAATATTTATAGTGTCAATAGCTTCGACCCTTTTAGGATCAATTTCAATTCTGTCCCGAGATACAATATGTCCCAAGAGTTTACCTTCTTGCATCACAAAGTGAGATTTCTTGGGATTTTGAGACAAACCAAATTTGCAGCATTTCTCAAACGTTTTCTTGAGGCGGATTAGATGTTCTTCATCAGATTTGGAAAAAACGGTCAGATCATCGAGATAAATAACAATGAATTTATCTCTTTCACGTATGAAGGCGATATCCATAGCTCGCTGGAAGGTATCACCTGCATTCATCAAACCAAAAGGAATTTTGTCATACATAAATGTACCCCATGGGGTGGTGAATGTTGTCTTTTCTTTATCATCTTTGTTTACAATAATCTGATTGTAACCAGAAAAACCGTCGATCATTGACATTCTATTTTCTCCAACCACTTTTTCTAGAACATGGTCCATTTTGGGTAGTGGATAATTGTCTTTCAGAGATTATTTATTTAAATTTCTAAAATCTACACACAGTCTGATTTCTCCGCCCTTCTTCCTAACTGGGACTAGATTAGCTACCCACTCAGAGTACATGAGTGGTACAATTATTTTAGCGTCCAGGATATTTTTTACTTCTTTTTCGACCACAGGCAATAATATGGGATTGATTTGCCTGAGCTTCTGTCTGAAAGGTTTAACACCTGGCTTTAAAGGAATATTGTGTTCAATCACAGTGGTTTCATAGGTTCTAAGCTCRTCATAAGACCAGGAAAACACATCTTTATACTGCTCGAGTAAATMTACATATTTACCTTTCATCTCAAGAGGAAGATATTTTGATATTTTTACTATTCTAGGCTTTTCTTTGGTACCTATATCACAATCTTCGACTTCTTCTGGTTGAGGTTGCAGAGTAGATTTTAAGGTCATGTCATTTTGGTCAAATAGTCTTTCTAAGGGGATTAGACCTTTAGGGATTTGGTTGTTTTTTAGTACTAACATGCAATGATTCATGATCTTTTCTTGAAATTCTTGAGGATCTTCCCCTTCTTGCATAATCCAAGTATGGTCGTTCTGGTTTTCTTAGTCAATATGTGTCTCGGCAAAGTTTTCCACCATTTCGAGGAACTTTATGATCTGTTCATCGTCTTTGAACACCTTCCAGTGTTGTATATTATTTGGTATGGAGGGTTTGTGCCTTATCTCTATGTGATACTTGAGTTTAAAAGTTGTAGGAGGTGTGAAAGTTGAGGTTGCTTTGGCTAATGAATCAGCTTGCAGATTTTCTGTACGAGGAATGTGATGGACATTAACTGATGAGAAAAAAATTTCCATTAAATCCCAGGCATAGTTTCTATAAGATCTCAATCTCAGTTGTTTGGCCCGGTACTGTTGATTTACTTGTTTCACAATTAATTCCGCATCTCCATAGACTTCCAAGTTTTTTATGTTTAACTTTCTGGCAGCTTCTAATCCCAAGACCATGGCTTCGTACTCGCATACATTATTTTTGTAGTCTATGTCCCACTGTAGTTTGTAGGAGAAAGGAATGATAAACTCATATCCAGGTGCTACAAAAATTACTCCTGTGCCTGCTCCTTCACATGACGAAGCACCATCGAAATACATTTTCCAAATTCTGGTACTATATACACTTTCATTTATTTTTTTGGTTTTAGTTTTCTATATACAATTTTCTTCTGTACACTCATCCACATCATCATCAATTGATAAAATACAATTTCCAAGATCCTGATCAACGACATAAACTGGGTAATTGCTAGGATTATGTGGATCACTTACCGTATATGCCATCTTTGTTTCTCGGTACAATCAGGTGAATTGTCCTCTAAAAATGGGAATCGTGGCATACGTCATGTATAGCTGAAGGGATCCTCCAAGCTTAGCACCCCAAGACCTGGATAATAGCATACCATACTTCGGAGGTATATCAACAATAACCACATTCATCAGAACACTTTTTACTGGGATCTGTGCAAGATTTACCCCTAAATATTTGATCATGCCCATACATTTAACTTTTCTTGAATCAAATGAATACATGTCTCTGTATGGCCTGGTAATTTCGAGGCCAAGTCTATCCATAATAGCCTTGGGCATCACATTATGCGAGGCTCCAAAATCCATCATGCAGTTATGTAGCAGACGATCAGGCACATTTAGTGTAATGTAGAAAGGAGCAATGGTATCTCTGACCCCTTCAAAATGCAGACCAAAAATTATATTAGGCTTATCATCTTCCAAATTTATAACATCATCTTGACTTCCCATATCTGAAAAATTTATCATTTTGGTGATTTGTTTTCGGTAAACGGGATTCTTTGCCAGTTCAACCAGAGGTATCGGTATTTTGATTTTGTTAATCTCATTTTCTAGGCTAAAACCTCCTACAGTTTTTTCAGTTTCTCTGATTGGTACTTCGGTCTCCTTCTTTTCTACTTTATTTGTTTGTATTTCTTTATTTTCAGTTGTTTTTGTTCCTGTCGTCTGTGTTTCGACTGTCTTAGTTTTGGCACCTTGTGGATCAACTCCTTTTATCTTGGTGTTTTGTGTTTCAGTTTCCTTTGGAGCTGGTTCATAAACTTCGCCTCTCGGCAAGATTTTCTTTGGTTGGGTAGTTGTCATGTTTTCAATTTTAGACCTTAGATTATACTTGTTTTGGAGCTCGACCATTATAGTATCAGCGATTCCTTGGCAAGCAGGATCCTCTGTATTATTTGTGTTTCTATCCTTGTTAAACCAATGTTCTATTTTTAAAGACCTCTCATAATCTTGTCTAGTTAAATGAGGTTGATAACAATCCTCACCGAGATTATTTATATCTTCTTCTAAATCCTCAAATTCTTGCATGTCATTTCCTCCTATAAATTTTTTGTTTTTCAAAGGAGTCTGAACTTTTTGATCTACATTTTTAATTTGTCTTTGTTGTATTTGAGGGTTGGGGTTCCTCTTGAATTCTCTCCTAATGAACTAATCTACTTTAGATTGATCTAGTTCCATCTTTGAAATTTTATTTAACAGTTCTTTAATTATCTTTTCCATATCATCCATCTTGTCGTCTGTAGACCTCCCAGATCCGAAGGGTCCTGCTTGTTCCCTAAATCATTTAATCTCTTTATTTCTCATTTCCACCTTTGTTTTTAATTTTCTAGAAGCCAACATATTTGACTCAATTTCTGCGGCGTCATATTGCATTCGGGTAAGTTCAGTCGCTCTCCTTTCTCTCAATAATAGTGTGAAATCAAGTTCGAAAGCTCCTGCAAAAGTCACCTTTGCTGCAGGTTGGGAAGGTTTAACTTTGATTGGGATCTTGTTATATAATTTATTAAACCTTTGGATGAATTCAACAACAGTTTCTGAATTTTTCTTCCTTAAAGCCCCAAACTCAGTTAAATAATATAAGTGATCTTTCCTTTCACCCCATTGTCTGAGAAAAGAGTTTTCTAGCGCATCGTAGAATAATATCGAACCTGCAGGCAAAATTCGAAACCAGGTTCTCACCTGTCCTTTGAAAGTTTGAACAAACAACCCTGAATATACATCTTCATGCTCGAGACCGAGAATATCTGCGAATTGATCAAAGAAATTTATATGTTCAGTTGCGGTTAAGTCTCCTTCCCCCATAAAATTAGGTAGGTTTTTCATGTAGTTTTAAGATAAATCGTGAAGGGGTACTGGGAGGACCAAAGGAGTGTATATGGAAGCTACTTTATTGAAAATCCTAGGGGGTGGGGGTGGGGGTGGGCCTTGACCGCCCCCTCCTCCTCCTCCAGCAGYTGCCATAGATATTCTAGGAGAGGAAACTGGTATGTTGTAAAGAGGGTTTTCAAATATGTATAGTGATCTTTTATCTTCTTCGAGATGAAGCAAAAAAGATTCTGAGAACCATTTATTAGGAGACAAAAAAACTGAAAAAGGGGGAAACAAGATACAGGGACTCGGTTCCTCTGACTTGCAAGATATGTAAATAGGAGAACCTGCATGAGTTGAATATGAGTGTATGGTATACTCTTCTAGACTTTGTGAGTTTGGAAAATTTAGTTCGAGAGCTGACGGGACATCAATCGAAACAGACTTTACTGTAGATGTATTACCTTCACTTACACTGGAGGTAGTCGAATGAGATTCAGTCTTAATTTTGGGAAGAACTAATTTAGGGTTTATGGTTTCAAGTGGAACCTTAGCCTTAGACTGTGTGGATTTAGGTTGGTAAACCATAGTATCTTTCTTAAGGAATCCTCTTGGTTTCATTATTTTTTCAGGGTTGGAAATAGGCAAGGTCTGTTTATCATCTGGGTTTTGTCTGGTGTTCCTTCGACCGGATGCCAACTTATTTAAATTGTGGAGTCGCCAAGTGAATAATAAAAAATTAGCCTTTATAATGTGTTCAGTCTCTGTTCACTATCAAAGAAAGAAACTTGCAATTGTCGTTCTCCGAGGGAAAAATAACTTCATTTCTTCGTCCCCGACAACAGTGCCAAAAAGATGTTGTTCTTGAGTTTATACTAAGGCTATAAGTATAATGTCAGGCATCAGGAAATGAGGAAAAGGTTTCAATGTTTTCTTTTCACCACATAAATAGCAGAGAAAAGTTCTTTAAAACGAATTAATATTATAAGAGCTCAAAGGTTGTTTCTCATACCTGAGTTAAAATCAAAATAAAGAATGAATGGAAAGAAAAACATAAAGATGCTAATCAAAGAAAGGAATCAAAAGCTAAAAAATCTTACCTTGTAACAAAAGAAGAGAGTGATTGATGTAATCTTCAATGAAGTATAAAATATAGTATCTAATTAACATGCAGTTCTTGTATTAACTAATAGTGAATACAGAGGAAAATTTGTTTGTTAATAGATCACTGAATATAACATAACCACAGTAGAGGTTGTACTAAATTGTGATTTGCATTCATCAAAGAAAATATATGAAAGTATGTTGAAATATGAAAAGACAAAGAACACATAACTTAGAATAGACGAGATGTAGAATCTCTGGCCTGTATTTGTATTAATTCTCAGTGAAGAGAGTCTTCTCCTTTACAATCGGCAAAAAGAAGCCTTTGCTTCTTTCTCAAAATGTATATTTATACTAGATTAAAATGTTTTGAATTCTATCATTCTAAAAGTTTCGGTTACAAATGAAAATATGAAACGCTTCACTTAGTTGTCTTTTGTCTTCCTTCATGTTGGCGGGGTATTTTCCTTTCTTTGTCTTCTAGCTCCAAAATAGGATGGAATAAGCAACTGTATTACTGGCCTCTAAAAGTCTTCCCTTTCCCCTGTTCAATACAATTAACACACTTTTCTACAAAGTGGGGCTATCAATTTGGGAAGTTTAGTTTGGTCATTTGCTTCGAAAGTGTAGTACTTCCTTTCCAATTGTGGCAGTCTTGCTGCTATTTTCCTGTCTTCTATAATGATAGATAATAACTGTAGGTTTGGTTTTATCAACCATTTATCTATCTGGGCAATATCAACCTATTTTATTTGAGATAGTTCAACTTTATCTCTTTCCACATTTTCCTTGATATCTAGCAGATGTTTAACTATGTTAATTTTGCCCAAAGTTCCAGAGCTATTCTCCTTATCGAGATCCAAGAAATTTTTATTTATTATGCCAAATGTTTCTTCACAATAGTCTCTCACCTCTTTAGCCATTTTTCTATTCTCTAATAGATTACGCTCCCATGCTTTTAACAGGATGTTACCTCTGGCTTGTTCTTGAACAGATAATTTGGAAGCGATGACCATTTCCTCTTTCGTCGTTGATATGATAGCCTCCTGGAAAGTACTTCGAGCCACCTTAGCTTCTCTCTCTCTCTTAAGGTGATTCTGTCTAAGGCTTGATCTATCAAATAAAAATGATCTTGGATGATTTCTACTTTAGTAAGTAGACTTTGTTGATCTTATTCTATCTTCTTTTGTATTTCTGTGGCTTTAGTTTGAAATGTCACTACATTTATGACCTATCTTTCAGTAGAAATTAATTTAGATTGCAGTTGTTTTATTAACTCCTCCTGTTAACTTACCTGTGCTTGAATTTTCTGAGCCGACTGTTATATTTGCTCAAGATTAGATTTGAGTTGTTCGATTTTCTATTGATCAGATGCTCTGACTTGTTCAAGGTTTTTACATGCCTCATTCCTGACATTCACTTCTACAGTTTCCATCTGAGTCTATAATTTGTTGATTAACAAGTCTTTTTGTTTGAGCCGTTCCTTCAAGGTTCCAACTGGATATTGGTTGGTCGTTTCATAAGCCCCCAATGTTCCTTCTATCTCATCAGTGAATTCTTCCTCTTCTAAGGCTTATCTGTCCATTAGTATTATGTATTTATTAGTTGTTGCAGTTTCCTTTTGGTATGTTTCTAGCTTCACCATGGCCTTCCTTTTGTTGCTAAAAAAGAAATTGTGAGGTAATTCTTCTATAGAGATAGGTGTTAAATCCTCTTTAAATATTATCTATGCATTGGGACTCCCCTTTGTAAATTATAAGGGTGTGACGGATGGAATGGGACTGTCGATTTCTTTGGATGCTTGTTTCATGATAGCATCTTTGGTCATTTCATTTGACAGAGACAAAGGTGTGTCTCCTACCCCTTTTGAAGGGGTCTCTTTTTTATCCTTGACCTGTTTAAATGGTGTATCTGTCTCTAAGAGTTTTTCCTCTCAGCTTGGGATCTCGGTTTCCTATTTCGAGGTCTCAGTTTCCTCTGTGTTCTACTGAATTTTTTTGTTTGCCAGGATTTGTATCCATTGAACCTTGGGCTTCTATTTTCTGTATACTTGGAGGTTTTGAGTTTTTTCCTTGCAAAACTTCGGGAAGGCCACTTCTCCGGTGTTCCTGGAATTTGTAGAAATAGGCCATCTCTCCGGGCAGTTGAGCTCGAACTCGACTTAAGACTTCTGAGTAGGATCTCACTCCTCATAACATTTCTTCATGGGGGGAATCTTCGTGCTCATATATTTTTAGACCACAACTTGCCATATGGTTACCCACGACCCTATGAGGATCATGTTTCTTAAATTCAATGTCTACTAGTTTCATTTCCTCTAAGACCATGGCCTCCGCTTTGGCATGGCTAAAATCTAATAAAGAATATGTACCAATGTACCAATAGTTTCGTTTCTTATCCCACCGAGCATAATTTTCCTAGCGATTTCTTGACATAATAGCTTGTCTGGTAAGAATAGCGGTAGGGAATAAGGGGGAACAGAGCAGCCAAAAACCCTAATATACGAGAACTATTCTTCCAAGTACCAGTCTGCCACGCTATTTAAGTTTGTCATGACTTTATCCGAAATCCTAGGAGGTGGATGGTCATAAATAACGACATGCATTGGTACCATTACACAGTTGAAAATCTCATAGATGAAGTCCTTGGCCTTATCTTCCCAGAGTTTGGAGTGGTACACATGAATAGGCTCTGCGTTATTTGGAGTCCAGCTCCAGCTCATTAATGGAAAAGGTGTCATGAAGAAAATGGCATCCATAATGTATGCAGACATGAAAAACGAAGTTTCTTTCTCACTCACCCTTTGTTCTTGATATTCTGTAACTTGGCTGGCCAGACTGTCTGACAACAATTTATCCCAGTCGAAAGAGTACCCCTCTGCTACTGTGTGGATAAGCGGTACCCATGGGAGAAAAAAATGCACGGTATTCTCTCTCC
Source organism: Picea mariana (assembly GCA_032191745.1). Taxonomy (NCBI): domain Eukaryota; kingdom Viridiplantae; phylum Streptophyta; class Pinopsida; order Pinales; family Pinaceae; genus Picea; species Picea mariana. Next base: position 3,010 of record JASDQU010312650.1, on the reverse strand, counting down.
CATAAAGCATGCATACCATCATCACTACATACATAAATTATGGTTGTAACAAAGGGATTGCGTATATACCATGAGTGTCTGCCCTGAACTTTTCAGGGTGTGAGCACCAATCTTTGATCAGGTCGGATAAGCATTTTCCAAATTTCTCACATTCTTTCTTTTTGAAACCCTCTAAGAATTAGGCATTGTAAGTAAAATTGGGTGTGGGGGACAATTTATACATTGCCTGCAGATGCTCTGGCCTAAATTTCCCAACAGCCACCTTATGGGCATTAAATATTGTCCTAGTCGAGACATCTATGTGGTCCAGCGCCCATTTAACCATATCACAATAGGGGAAAAGTCGCGGCCTTGTTGCTACCTTTTGCAATTCCGACTGAGCGACCACTTTGTATTTGATATATAAGTCATATTTCTCATTGTTTCTCGAGTCGTCTAGGTAGTTTATCGTTTTGTATTGCAAGATGTTGAAAACTTGTGTCCATGTTTTGACTGTGTCGATGTTTCTAGGTGAGGTATCAGAAATAATATCTGAATTCTGACCTGAACTTTCACCAGTTGTTTTAGGCGTTTTCTGTGGAGCCATGATGCAAAATATCGAGATTTTAGTTCCTGTCACAGAGGATGAAAATACAAACAATGGTTATCTCGCTAAACTCGCTATATGAAACTAGAATGAAATTCAAATAATGACGAAAATTCTTTCGCTTAGAGTACTCGAGTCTGTGCGGGTCCTTGCTGACACAGCGTTTAATTATTTTAATAGAAAGATTTTGAAATGAAGCAAGATCTTACTTTCAATCATTCCCCTAATTCGTTTATAAATTCCATAAATGTTTGATATTTCATGACTTGGGATGATCGTAGGAACATTTAATTCTTTACCCGTAAGCTCCACAGGTTTAAAGTTGTTTAAGCTATTAATTTATCCAGTTTAATCCTTTAATTAATTGCAATTAGTTCTTAATACTTTTTCGATGTTCGTAGTCTCGGAAGATTTTATTCTTAGTCTTGGGCCATGAACCCCAAATTTGCGATATTGCGATTTGGTTAATTAAATTTGATCAGACTTAAGTTATTAATTGATCATGATTAGTTTATAAATCTCGCGACCTCGGGTATCAAGATTACAAATGTGTCGTTCTAAGGTAAAACCATCGAGTCGTGAAGTCGCAATAATTAACTAACGTTAATTATCATTAGTCTTGTAATTAACCAGGTTTATCTTAAGTCATTTTTGCAACTTTGTACATCGGACACTCGAAGGTCGTTCGAGTGTGACTCCCGAATCGCGAAAGTGTGATGCATTAGAATGGTGATAATTGTTTCTCAATGTTTTGATGATCATGATTAAACTTAACCTGACTTCACTATTTCGCATGTCGGGACATTGGGAGCTTTGATACGTATAATCGTTAGATCTACGAAATCCGAGATTTGAGGTTTATGGTTTTTTTTTTCTTATTTGAAAGAACGGGAGGTTTCAACCTTTTGGTAACTGGAGAATTTGAAAAATATATGTGTTCCAACAGGGTCTCTCATCGGGATAAATGGATAGTTGGGAAGAAATGAATAAGAGATACTTCACTAGAGATATGGTATTATGTGAGGAATATTACGCCCTTAGTGAGGGAACTAGGGCTCAAATAACCTT
>JASDQU010312646.1:1161-11792 GCA_032191745.1 Picea mariana | reverse complement strand
GGTTTCCAGAGACGAGACCTAGTTTTTCCCATCTACCTCCTAAGTCGATGACCAAGGTGCAGATGCACATGTGGAGCGAGATGATTCCTAAGAGGGGAATGCCTAATTTTCCAACTAGGATTTCCAGGGAGACACTTGATCTATTATCCAGTGAGGAAGATCACATTTTCACGATTGTGCCATGCCCTTATGCAGGGATGGATTGGTGAGGATGTTTCAGTGTCCTCTTCACAGTGGATGAGCCACCGAATGATTGAGGTAAGATTTAAATTAATCTTTTACTTTCATTTTATTGTCTTACTTAATTCAAATAAATTTTATTCTAGCATGTTATTTAACATATTTTGTTAATTTTTTTTATTGAAATTGTCGACTAATTAATAACTTGTGTTATATTTTGCATATTTTGGCACATTTGTTGAGGACATGCCTCCTCCTTCGCCACCTAATTCCAATGAGAAGATGCATGAGGCTATGGTAGTTTGACGTACTCAGCCGCATATACCACCTAACATGCAACGTAGGACAAATCTCATATATAGGATGGAGGTGTGTGACCGACTGAGTGTAGTTTTGGTTGGCACCAGAGTTCACCCTATCCAGATGAAAGACATCATGGCTAACACTGATCTCTTGCAACTTTAGATGGACTTTCCATGCGATATGACATCTCTTATGCATCATATCGTTTCAGCTGCCAGGTTACTAGTAGGGATGATGGATGGCAGGATGTCCAACAATGATGATGATGATCGTCAAGCTGGTGATGGTGGTGCTTCAGCTTTAGTACCTCCTCCTAGTCCTCCTCCGAGTGATGGAGACACTTCTTCTTCAGTAACTCCTCCTCGTCCTCCAGGTGCTGATGTTGATCAGGGTGGTGATGGCGCTTCTCCTTCTCCTCGTCCTCCTTCAGCTCTCCTAGATGAGCAAGGCGCATCACCTATTCTTCCACAACATGCTTCGCTTGAGAGACTATGACTAGATATTTAGTTATACCAATTATTTGTGTCATTGACGAGATATGTACATTATATCAATTATTTTACTTATTCATATATATATATATATATATATATGTTGGAGTTACGTCACACACACTTAGTATTTATTTTTCCGAAGGTTATTCCTTGTTTATTAGTCATAATTAGCCATTATCCAGTCTCATATATTTTCGGGGAGAATATTCTCTTTCAGTTGACACTTCAGTTTGATTAGTTGAGTTGAGTTTAGATGTTTCATTGGTTTTGTCACCATGCAACATTGGGATCATCACCAACTCACTACTCTTTGTTCAGTCAGTTAATTAAGGACTAGTTGACTAGTTAACTCAGTTAGGTGGTAGTTCACTCCCGTAACTGCCTGAGAGACTAGACTAGGTGGTATTTTACTCTTGTAACTAATGGTGTGTGTCTAGATCAATCTAGACCACCACTATGGCTCATTAGTTACTGATTTATTCTATATATATTGTAAATTATTCACTCTTTGAGTGTGGAATACGGTGAATGAGAATTCTTCCATTCTTTCTATCTTGCTTCTTGATTCTCAATTTCTCTCTGTAAATGTGTGTAGTATTTTCTAGCTAGATCTATTCTATGTAGGTTAAACACATTTACATGGTATCAGAGCCGACAGACTGCTAAGCAAAAGCTACACCAAATCATTTTTTGCAGGTACAAAAGATTGAAGACAACAAAAAGATGGATTATTCCCCGAAAGTACTTCTCATGCCTCATAACTATTTGGAATATAAGCCAAAAATTCTGCTTCATCTTAGATGAAGAGGCTTGTACCAAATAACCATGGCAATGGAAGTAGAGCCTGATTCTGTCGATGAGAAAAATGACTTTCTCAATAGATAAGATATGGCCATAGGAAGTATCGACATGTCTGTTTTTCTCGAACTTTTCCATCAAGTATATGAAGAATCACAAGGATTAACTCCAAATGAATTGTGGACTAGATTGGAGATTCTATTTGGGAATAAAAAATATTGTGAAGATTTTATGCAGGAGATCAAATAGATAGAGCCAGAAGAGAAACCGTTAGAAGATCAAGCCTCTTATTCTGAAGAGTATTCTACACAAGTGTCTACATAAATTTGTATTCCATTAATTGAAGATGATGTCTACTCCATTTCAGATTTTTTTTTGAAAATTTATTTGGAAGATATATGGCATGCATCTTAGGAGTCACATGCAGACACTTCTGTATGCACCATACATGCATCTAAAGAGACAAAAAGGGAGATGCACAGATCAGATGCCATTCTGATATTTTGTAATCATAATTTGCAGAAAAAAATTGGATATTTGAATTCCTCTTGGGAAAATATCCATTTTCAAAAAACAATTCGTACGAAACGGAGTCCGGAAAGTGAAGTTATGCAACATTGGGATCATCACCAACTCACTACTCTTTGTTCAGTTGGTTAACTGAGGACTAGTTGACTAGTTAACTCAGTTAGGTGGCAGTTCACTCGCGTAACTGCCTGAGAGACTAGACTAGGTGGCAATTTACTCTTGTAACTACTCGCGTGTGTCCAGATCAATCTAGACCACCACTATGGATCATTAGTTACTCATTTATTCTATATATATTGTAAATTATTCACTCTTTGAGTGTGGAATATGATTAATGAGAATTCTTTCATTCTTTCTATCTTGCTTCTTTTTTCTCAATTTCTCTTTGTAAATGTGTGTAGTATTTTCTATCTAGATCTATTCTGTGTAGGTTTAACACATTTACATGGTATCAGAGCCGATGGACTGCTAAGCAAAAGCTACACCAAATCAGTTTTGGAGGTACAAAAGATTGAAGACAACAAAAAGATGGATTATTCACCGAAAATACTTCTCATACCTCATAACTATTTGGAATGGAAGCCAAAAATTCTGCTTCATCTTAGATGCAGAGGCTTGTACCAAATAACCAGGGCAATGGAAGCAAAGCCTAATTATGTCGATGAGAAAAATGGCTTTCTCAATAGACAAGATATGGCCATAGGAAGTATCAGTATGTCTGTTTCTCCCAAACTTTTCCATCAAGTATATGAAGAATCACAAGGATTAACTCCAAATGATTTATGGACCAGATTGGAGGTTGTATTTGGGAATAAAAAATATTGTGAAGATTTCATGCAGGAGGTCAAACAGATAGAGACAAAAGAGAAACCATCAAAAGATCAAGCCTCTTATTCTGAAGAGTCTTCTACACAAGTGTCTACAAAAATTTGTATTCCATTAATTGAAGATGATGTCTACTCCATTTCAAATTTGTTTTCTAAAATTTATTTGGAAGATATATGGCATGCATCTGAGGAGTCACATGCAGACATTTTTGCATGCACCATGCATGCATCTCAAGAGACAAAAAGGGAGTCGCGCACATCAAACGCCATTCTGATATTTTATAATCACAATTTTATGAAACAAAGTGTATATTTAAATTCCTCTTGGGAAAATATCCAATTTCAAAAAACAAATCATCCGAAACAGAGTTGGGAAAGCGAAGTTATGATCGTTTTAAAATCAACAAAATTTCAACATTTTTCTGGAAACAGCCGCACAGTTTTCAAAATTTCATCCAAAATTTATTTGGATATTCTTTATTACAAGAAGATAAAGTGGATATTTGTGGAAATATCAATGATGCATATACTTCATCAGATCCATCCAGACATCTACATCTTCAACAAAATATTCAAAGAGCACAAAGTTGCACAATTGCGAGGTCTTCTTGGAGTGAAGGACATTGTTTCTTAGCAACTACCTTTTGTTCCTTCTCATTTTTTATTTTATGCATTGTAATTTGAGGGGGGGTTTTGTTCCCATGAGGTTTTCCCTCTTTCCTCGTTTAGTTCAGTGTATCTTTTGTATTTTGGGTACCTAGCAGGGCCTCGTAGCCGGAACCCATTCTTTATTTTCACCATAATGATGTTCAGGGGGATTGTTGGAGTTACTTCACACACACCTAGGATTTATTTTTCCTAAGGTTATTCCTTGTTTGTTAGTCATAATTAGCCATTATCTAGTCTCCTATATTTTAGGGGAGAATATTCCACCTGGAGAATATTCTCTTTCAGTTGACACTTCAGTTTGACTAGTTGAGTTTAGATGTTGCATTGGTTTTGTCACCATGCAACATTGGGATCATCACCAACTCACTACTCTTTGTTCAATCAGTTAACTGATGACTAGTTGACTAGTTAACTCAGTTAAGTGACAGCTCACTCCCGTAACTGCCTGAGAGACTAGACTAGGTGGTAGTTTATTCTTGTAACTGCTGGTGTGTGCCCAGATCAATCTAGACCACAACTATGGATGATTAGTTACTCATTTATTCTATATATATTGTAAATTATTCACTCTTTGAGTGTGGAATACGGTTAATGAGAATTCTTCCATTGTTTCTATCTTACTTCTTCACTGAATGCCATTCACTTTTATACAATTCTCTTCACAATTATATGGAACTGGTTGAATTAATTGCATACTTAACTTGGACTGATTAACCTCAACCAAAACCTAAATAATAGGGATCTACAAGATGCCAATATCCAACGGAATTGGAAATTGGTTGTCACATTTTCAACATATATCAGATGTATATAACTAGCAACAACCACTTTATAAAAGTGGTTGATAGACGTCATTAATTTTATCATTCTCTTAAATTTTCTATTTTTCATACACAGAACGGAACGCTGCTCGATGAGATAAAGAATGAAAAGATAGATATATATAATACGGTGGATATTGAAATGCTGACTAAGCAAGTACTAATTTAACGATAATTTTTGTTTGAGCTCTCCGGATTTTTCATAACCATAGGTCAATCAAACATTTAGATTCAACATTCTGTTGTTTTATGTATGCAGGAATTTATGTTGCTGGCTAAGAACCATCTTTTAAGTAGTAAGGTATCTTTCTCTCTCTAAAATTTTCTGGCATACCTGAATAATCTGCATCTTCAGGAAGATTTGATCTTTCTAAGTTACATACCTTTCGAATTAAAATGTATTTATCTTAAGTGTACTATTTTATATGGAATTTTGTTTTGTTTTAATTAATAATAGTGTAAATTTAAAATTGTTTATGTTAACAATTTTTACATATAATTAAAACTTGATTAAACACTGTGAGGAGCGTTTCATACTGTAAATATAAGAGTTGTCGAACGAAATTAAGTGACTCTAAAGGGCACTCTCTTAAGCTGAGTGCCATGGAAGCAAAAAGTATTCATGAATGCCTGATGTTTTGTCAACTAAACAAGATTTATTAATATTATTAAGCAAACCCCAAGATCATAGTTGATTATGTGATTGAATAATTTAAAAATGAATCGAACCGTGCATAAACACGCTCAGTAGGCAAGTGCACTCACAACAACCCTCGGGCATAAATCTAAATCAAACAAGCGGCCACTGGTCATGAGATGGCGGCTGGTAATATGAAACGTTGCATTAGGTTGATAAATGCATTAGGCTGCATTTAAACGTGGCAATTACATATCCTTAGAGTAATTTTTTAATGTGATTAGGTAAATGTTAAACGTAAACATGTTAACTGATGCCTATGCCAGCATCTTCAATGCATAGCCATCAGATAAGGGTTTAAGATTAAATAAGGTTAAAAGATCATTAATTGTGCCCATTATCAATAGGTGTAGGTATTTCACCACCCCTTAAAAAAAACATTACACTCGACAATTCTCTGCATCCAGCATCACTTAACATTACTTTGAAGTGTACACATCATTAATGTTACAAACAAGCATCATAGCATTCAAGACTACACGACATTGTTCCAATCTAGCGGTAACTACAAACCCAATTCTCTGCATCCAGCATCACTTAACATTACTTTGAGGTGTACACATCATTAGTGTTACAAACAAGCATCATAGCATTCAAGACTACACGACATTGTTCCAATCTAGCGGTAACTACAAACCCAGGAGTAAGTAACGTTGGCGCACAGACACCAAATGCGTTACATTCGACCATCCACAACAGAAGCGTACAGACTACAATCGACCATCCACAACAGAAGCGCACAGACATTTGATTCAAAGAGACATGATGGTGACAATCATAGCAAAAGGAGACGTTGATGGCAATCAAAGCAAAATATCTAAACATAATAAAACAATTAAATTTTAATAATTATCAAATTTAATTAAATTTTTTAATTAATTTTTTTAATCATTTAATTTAATTAAATTTTTAAATTAATTTTTTTCAATTATACCGAAAGGCGTATACCTATTGATAATGGGCAGATTTAATAGGGGTTTAGTGCTTAATAAGTTTTCTATGGAGAGGATTAAATATGGCTAGAATATTCTTAGTAGTCCCACAAAATAAATGGCTGTGATTTCAATCATTAACTTCCTAGCTATTATAAAGACATCCATTTATGTGTTTACTTTTTTACATTTACCTAATCATATTTAAAAATTACTTTGATAGCTAATTGATTGCGACCTAAGTGATTAACAGAAATTAAAATATTAAATGAAGCTCAACTTTTATTTGTTAATCAATAATAAAATTTAATATATTCTTTTAAGGATTCTTTTCATCTTATCAACATTTCGACGTTGATCAGCCACAATTATGTGGCTGTGCTAGTCATCAACATATTCATTTTTTTTTTTGGCAAAGAAATTAATGATGCAAATTACAGCTTTTCATTTATTGTGACGACACATTGTGAACAAATGAAATCAAAGCAATTAAAATCTCTTCTATAACTATAAAGCCATTAAGATTGTACTTTCACATTAAAAGTTTAATTTGAAGTACGTTAATATGCATTGAAGTTTAATTTGAAGTAAGTTAATATGCATTCAGTTTGAAGAAAGTTGTAAATGATGTATATACACATTTAAAATAAAATTTAGTTATTAAATGGTTGAATCAAGTTTCTCCGGGTCGTTATGTTCCAAATTTTGTAGATTACTCCATTTTACATTCACATTAAAAGTGTAATTTCAAGTAGGTTAATATGCATTCAGGTTGAAGAAAGTTGTAACTGATGTATATACACATTTAAATTAAAATTTAGTTATTAAATAGTTGAATGAACTTTCTCCTGATCGTTCTGTTCCAAATTTTGTAGATTACCCCCAAAAATTTACATAAATGTATCAGGGAAATCAAGCAATTCTTTACATTAAATTAGAATGTCTTGATATACGGATAACATGAGATGGGTAATTTTTATTACAGAGAGGAAAGAATCCGTGTAATTTTATCTTAACTATGTGTCCAAAGGAATTAAATTATTGATTCATCTTAACTTGAAATTTAGTATTTGTGCAAAGGAACCTGTACAAATATATATTTTTTAAATCCGAACATATTTCATCCCTATGTATACATAATCTATGTATACATAATAAATCCAAATTTTTATAATATCATCTTTAAATTGGTTTCAGTTCTGATGGCAGCACCAAAAAATTAGTTATCCAAAATTTTATAATATCAGCTTTAAATTGGTTTCAGTTCTGAATTAGTTTATAATATCAGCTCCAAAAAATTAGGTTAACTGAATTATCCTAGGTTGATTTGAAATATGTTAAAATTTCATCCCACGAAGTCAGGTACCCAAATGCAACAATTGCAAAAATTGTTTTACATAGTTTGCAATTGTTTTACCTAGTTTGCCAAAACAATTCAAAAAATGAATTCGTTTGATACTAATAATGTTTGATGTATCCCCTATGTGAATGAACTATATATACATAATATATACACACACAAAAAATTGTTGTACATGTTATGGGTTTTGAGATTTAGACACTGAAACAATAATGAAATGCAAGAAATATGACAAAAGAAACAAAACAATCACTTAGATAATATACTACATTTAAGTGTTACAACTATAAATATTTTTATTATTCAAGATAGACTTAGAACTAGGTTTACCTTTTTATAGTTTCTATTGTTTTTGTAAACCAACAACATTAAACATGGGTAAATTTAAGTATTTACAATTTCTTTTAATTTGTTGTTTTAATTTAACAATCTCCACCTTGTCAATAATTTATATGATACCTTTCCCAATCCCATTGGTATTGGTTACCTCAACATGTCTTCATAATTTGCTCATATGGACCATTCCATCTCCATCACTAACCTATCTTACAAAATGATGCATCGTTCCATTTTTCTATATTGGACACTTAGTTAAATACACAATGCTTCGACAACCACCTGTACTTGTCCAAACTTACCCAATAGATCCTTGCATTCTGACAAGACACAACCACAAACTAAATAATTGCAACCACTATAGGTGATACTTGTTCTTATGTGCTTCTAAGAGACCATCCATTTCAATGCTCTCCATCTGGTTTTTCCATGTGTCCACTAACAACAACAACTAAACTACATGTGAAATACTTCAACATTCCCATTGCAATCATCAACACCCATTTCCATGCTCTTCACTAGCTTTGCTATGTGTCTATTGACAACACCAACTGCATGTGAAACACTGACCATTTCATCGCATACATCAAATTTCTTACTAGTATACGATACACGAGACATATAACCCTTTTCTTCTTCATTACTAGGACATAAAGAAATCTTACAATGGAAAGCCAGAGAGATATTTATCGGTTTCACATTATTGATACTGAATTTCTTGAGTATCTTCACCACATACCTATATTGTGATAACCAAATCTTACCATATTTCATGTCGCTGTGAATTTCCATGCCCAATATTTGTTTCACTACTGGTAGATCCTTTACTCGAGCATGCTTGTGCTTGCAACAAGCATAACACATGATACCAAGATAATGAATATAACATAAAAAAAATAGTTATACTAGCTTCTTTTAAAATTTGTCTTACCATGAAGGAATCAAATTCTTGTACCATTTTCCTCACATGAGGACATATAATGACTTCCTTAAGTTTGCAAACAAATTTCTCTCATTGTTCCATATACATCTCTTTATCCAAAATTCCATGTAAAATAGTTTTAACATCTAGCTAAACTAACTAAATATCAATTAACACAACTAGTGCTAACACAACATGAATATAAGCAAACTTAACAACTCGTGATAAACTTTCATGGAAATAAATATCTTTCAAATATAGTTCTTCTACCATTCATGCTTTGTATCTTTCACCTTTTACTATGTTTGATTTTATAAAAGAAGATTCATCAAACAATACATCTCTCTCCATAATGATTATGTGGGAAGTAGGATCTCACAATACCATGGACTATCCAAAATACATTCTTTGACCTAAAAAATATATTTAACTAGTTGATGCTTTCATGCACTCAAGATTAACCCAACATACATGCACTCCACATTTTCAATCTACCAAAGTCTATATCTTTGAAAATCTATGACATAGATAATCTATGTCCACACTTTTCATAGGTGACACAATAAACTAAGGGTACTCATGGCTATGAAGGTCTATCCAAGTCTTAAATTTGTATGTCTTTCATAGTGAATCCACCATAATAACTATTGTTGTTGCTAACAAATATACTATTTTAACTTTCCACACTTGGAAGTTATTTTTACAATTAATTTTTTTTTATCCTTAAATTTAACATTTGTGTTCTTTGCTATTAGTTCTCTACACAGAGGGTCCATCTTCAAATATCAATTGATTTTTCACTTTAAAAGTCATTTTGATTCTTGTTTGAAAAATATATTTCTGCTCCAAACTCACTGAATATTCAAATTTGCATAAAAAAATTTAAACACTCCACTCACTTAAATAAGGTTTAAAACAAAATATATTCACTCACTAATAATATTAAAAAATATATATATTGTGACTCCACAAAATGTATATTTTCCTTAATATATTCTTCCACACTTTTTCTTTTAAAAATATATATTTTCACAAAATATATTATATTTTTCTTTCAAAATAAATTTTGCCTCATAAACCAAAAATCGGAGGACCTTTCTACTCATAAAGGAAATAGTATATATATATATAATCTTCAATGTTCACGAATGAACAAAAGAAAATAAATGGTTTATATATATATAATCTTCAACGCTCACCAATGAACAAGTTTCAACGTTCGTGGCCTCCTTCACTATTTGAACTCATTCGTCCTACGAATTACAAAAAATAGGAGAATTTATCTCAGAATCCACAAAACTACGAACTTCCTATTCCAACCGCTTTCCTTGGTAGCTCTTCTCACCGTGAAAATCACAGTGACCGGATTCGACCTCTTTTTCCTTCCACGTGATTAGGAGTGCCAGTGGCACCACCTCCACGAACCTCTTCTTTGCACAAAGTTTGGATTCTACTCATGCAGACTGACTTGGCAAATGGATTCCTCGGTGGCTCTGGCTCTGGCTCTTGAACTCAACTCGAATGGTAGATAGGGTGTCTAGCGGCTAGGGTTTATACTTTTTCGCTCCTCCTTGCTCATTAACCAATGCTCTCTGTCACAAATAGACTCAATCCTTCTTCGCTCCGCAAATTGAACCAATGCTCTCTGTCACAAATAGACTCAATCCTTCCTCGCTCCTTAAATTGATCTCTTGGTGGCTCTGGTTCTCGAACTCAACTCGAATGGTGGATAGAGTTTTTGATGGATAGGGTTTATATTCTTCG
>JASDQU010312639.1:0-13597 GCA_032191745.1 Picea mariana | reverse complement strand
TAGGCTCCCTGGCCTAGCAAAACTCATAAGCCTACAACTTATACAAAACTTGGCTCACCAGCCTATAGAACATATTTACAATCTCTTTCAGAGCATGGTTTACATCAGGGCTCGGCCTTGGGGACACTACACTATTACCTTTTGTGAAGATCCTCCCCTCAATACCTCTGTTTGGAAAATGTTTTTTGATGGAGCATCTTCTAGGGAAAGCGTTGGTGCTGGAGTGGTTTTTATTTCCCCCTCCCAAGAGACCATATCTTTGTCTTGCAAGCTGGAATTTGAAACAACAAACAACGTGGCAGAATATGAGGCCCTTTTCTTGGATTTGAGAGCTACCAAAGACATGAAGATCAAGGAGCTAGCAGTGTTTGGGGATGTTGAGTTGATTGTTCATCAAGTCAGAAATCAGTATCAGGCTAAGCATCCCAGGTTAAGGGCCTACAAAAATGAAGTCTGGGATATGATTGACAGTTTATTCCTGGATTTTAATATCTCATTTGTTCCAAGGGAGGGGAACTTTGTGACAGATTCCTTGGCAGTCTCAGCAAGTAATTTCAAGGTCCCTTTGCCCCCTAAGCTCAAGTATGAGGTGGAGATAAAATACAGACCCTCTATTCCTGACAATGTCAAACATTGGAAGGTCTTTGAGGATGATATTGAGATAAAAAAGTTCCTTGAGACTATGGATGAATTTTCTGATATGTGTATTGATCAGGATCAGGATTCTGAAGAAATCCCTCATGCTGATGTTTTTATGAATAAAATTGCTAACCATCATATTGTTTAGTTGCCTAGAAACCATATTCCAAAGGGACTTGTCCCTTTGGAAAGATTGTTTGACAGGAATGACATTGTTGTAAAGGTGGAAGGATCAACTGAAGAGGTTGATGTGACTGAATGCAATCTAGGAACGGATGAGGATCCCAAATGGGTCAAACTGTCTAGCAGCTTATCAAGGGAGGAAAGGGATGAGTATATCAATATTTTGAAGGAGTTCATTGATGTGTTTTCTTGGACATATGAGGACTTAAGAACGTATGACACCAACATCATTGAACACAAAATCCCTTTGAAAGAAGATGTGAAACCTTTCAAGCAGAAGCTCAGACAGATAAATCCCATGCTGCTGCCTATTATGGAAAAGGAATTCAAAAAGTTGTTGGATGCACAAATCATCGTCCCCTTGAGATTTTCAGAGTGGTAGCTAATTTAGTGCCTGTGAGGAAGAAGAATGGGGAAATCAAGTTGGGTGTTTATTTTAGAAATTTGAATAGGAGCTCCAAAAAGGATACCTACCCCTTGCTAAAAATGGAGCACATTTTGCGGAGAGTGATTGGTTCGTCCATAATGTCTATGGTTGACGGCTTCTCTGGTTACAACCAGATCTCTATCTTGCCTAAAGATAGAGAGAAAACGACTTTCACAACTCCTTGGGGCACATTCATGTATGCTAAAATGCCCTTCAGATTGATGAATGCATGAGCAACCTTCCAGTGAGCCATGGACATTGCCTTCATTGGGGAAAAGGAAAAATTTGTAGTCATCTATCTATATGACATTACAATATTCTCAAGGTTTGATAAAGAGAATTATCATCATCTAAAGAAAGTTTTCTTGAAATGAAAAAAAATTGGTCTCTCTCTCAATCCTAAGAAGTCTTTATTTGTCATGCAAGAGGGAAGATTGTTGGGGCATATTGTGTCAGCTGAAGGGGTGAAGATTGATCCAAGAAGAGTGGGGGCTATCTAGTCCTTATCTTTTCCCAGATCCAGGAAAGAGGTTCAGTCTTTCTTGGGTAAAAGAAACTTTATGAGGAGGTTCATTTTTAATTTTGTTGAGTTGGTTAAATACATTATGACCATGCTCAGAAAGGGGAATGAAGTGAAATGGACTGTTGAGTCCATAAATTATTTCAATCAAATAAAGAGGGATTTAACTGAAGCACCTGTGTTCATCAGCCCTGACTATTCCAAGGAATTTCTGATATTTTCCTTCACTTCATATGATACACTGGTTGTTGTTTTGTTACAAAGAAACACAGAGGGGTTGGAGAAGCCTATTTACTTTTTCAGTAGAGCACTGAGAGATGCATAAATAAGATACGATATTATGGAGAAGCAGGCTTATGCTTTGGTGAAATCCCTCAAGGCTTTCAGGATCTATATTCTGCATTCAAAAATTATTGCATATGTCCCCTCAGCCTCAGTAAAGGAGATTCTGATCCAGCCTGATATTGATGGGAAGAGAAGTAAGTGGATCGCCAAAATTCTGGAGTTTGACCTAGAAATAAAACCAACCAAATTGGTGAAAAGCCAAGGTTTAGCCAGGTTACTGACTGAATCAAATTGCAAGGCCTTGGGGGTATATTTCATGAATATAGACTCAGAAAATCAGCAAATTGAGATTGTTGGTGAAGATTATCATGTCAACCCCAACTTAGTAGTATGCACCTGGTATAAATACATCATACACTTCCTGCAAAAGTTGAAGCCTCCTGATGGTTTGGAAAAAAACAAGGTGAGAGCCTTGAAGTTGAAAGAAATCAAGTATTGTATCCTTGATCAGATTTTGTACTAGAAGGATCCTCTGGGAATCCTGTTGAGGTGTCTAGACCCACAAGAAGCCCAATAAGATTTGATTGATTTTCATGACAGCTCATGTGGGGGACATCATTTTTGGAGGACCACAGCTTATAAGATCCTCAAAGTTGGGTATTTCTGGACCAACCTTTTCACTACTGTTTGTGCGAAGATCAGAGGTTGCACCAAGTGTCAAAAGTTTGCTGGAAAACAATAACTCAAATATTTTCCTTTGAAACCTGTAACAGTTTCTAGACCTTTTCAGCAGTGGGGTCTCGACTTCATTGGAGAGATCCACCCAACCTCAAGTGGCCAACACAGGTGGATTTTGACTGCCACTCATTATTTTACCAAATGGATAGAATCCATCCCTAGAAGGAGTGCCTCCCACAAGGTAATCATAAATTTCCTTAAAGACATCATGTCCAGATTTGGCTATCCAAGCAGGATTATTACAAACAATGCTGCCTCGTTCAGAGCTGAGCCATTAGTTAATTTTTGTGAGCAGTATGGGATCACACTAATCCATTCTACTCCCTACTACCCTCAGGGAAATGGTTTAGCAGAGTCTTCTAACAAGAGCCTCATAAATATCATCAATAAGTTGTTAGAAGACAACAAGAAAGCCTGGGATTCAAAGCTGAAGTTCGCATTATGGGTTAACAGGGTTATGACCAAAACGTCACTGGGCATTTCTCCTTTTCAACTAGTGTATGGGGTTGAGGCTATTTTTCCTACCCAACTTTATCTTCCTGTGGCAAGATTCTTCCAGGACTATCAAAGGGAGCATGATGATATGATCCGAAGGATACTACAGCTGGTAGAAGTGCAGCAGACCAGGGAGCAGTTGCTGGATAAGGCATAGGATCATCAACAAAAGATAAAGCGATCCTTTGACCAAAAGACAAGCAAGGAGGATTTCCAGTTGGGGGATCTGGTGCTCAAATGGGATGCACCCAAGCAAGACAAAGGAAAACATGGTAAATTTGAAGCCTTATGGATCAGTCCCTTCAAGATATCTGAGGTATTCCCAAATAACACTTATAAATTATAGAACTTGGAGGATTCTGAGGTTTTGGGTGGCCCTGTCAATTGGCACTTTCTGAAGAAATTTTTTGTTTAAGCCATGATCAGCTTCCTACCATTGTAAATACCACTTTCTTTTTATTTTTTCGTTTTTAATAAGAGACTCCATAACCCAAAGCTAAGGCACTGGAACTGTGCATCTTGGCAGCTCGCAGGGAGCATGCCATCCTTTGGGGATCCAAATGTTATCACATGAAGTTGTTAGGAGTCGCATGCGTTTGTTGTTAATACCTGGGTCTGTGTCTTTGCCTTGTCTCTCTCTCCCTCTCCTGGGCCAAGTCTGAATTTTTCCGCTTTGATTGTTAAAGTCAGTTTTTGTTTTCCCCTTTTTATTTGAGCTCCCTGTTCCCCTTGATGTCTTACCCGAAAGAAGTCTCGTCCCTAAGCCTCTCTGTTTTCCTCTAAGGATGAACACTCATCTCATTTTTTCTGTTTTCCCAAGCCCACAGCGAGTTGTCCAAGTCTTTGTTCATGTAGGCCGCAGCCATGGACATAAAGCATAGATTTCATAACAGTCCATTTGAAGCTTGAAATGAAAGCATTAGGAAGGTTTAATCTTTTAGCGGCGGAGATTCCAGGAGCAGTTCAGATCAGTGGCTCACAGACATTCGAAATTTCAAAGTTGCATGAAGTATAGTGCCAGAGTAAAAGGTCCGAAGTCCCAAGGCCCAGAGTGAGCATGAGTTGTTGATATTGAGGGAGATAGGTGGCATCTGATCCAAGTGTTCGGGGAAATGAGCTTTGGGAGTTTTGAATTGAGAGTGCGTGAAATTATCGAAGAGATGAAGCCCAGACTCCCGAAGCATTTGTGGACCGTTGATCTCAAAATCAACAAGGAGTCATTGATCTTAGCAGCAGTTCCTCTAGAAGCCCTAAGATGCTAAAAGTCTCGAAGTGGATCTCAGTCGTCTGAATCCAGAAGCCACGCGTCATTATATCTGTCATTTTGGGAGTTTTGCTTTGGTGGTTTTGAAATGAGAAACACGCCAAGTTCTCGAAGAGCCAAAGCCTGAACTCCCAAAATAATCCAAGTCATCCAAAGTAAGAAGACACATGGAGGCGGATCCCTCACTTCGGAGTTCAGTGCTCCAGAGAATCGTGGAGGTCAAGCGTTGAAAGGTCCCGAAGTCCCGAATGGCCGAAGTCTTGAAGTCTCGAAGTGTCGAAGCTGTCAAAGTGCCGAAGCACATGGCACACTCATTAGGTGTAAAACGTGGCACACTATCCAAGTCATTTGGTCGTAACACATGTCACCCTTCTTTTCATGACACATAAGCAGACATGACATCATATGACGTTAGTCCACCACGTCATTTGGACCATCAATCAGCGAGGACACCCAACAGAAATCCACAAGCTTTGAAGGAAAAATAAGTTTGAGATTTGATTTCCCGGAGCCTGGAGACCCGAAGGAGATATTAGTCATCAGTCTGCGATAGCCACACATCATTTGATCTAGCGCTGCAGAGGATTTACTTAAAGGAGGATCCAAGGGACATGTAGCATAAATCCGTGAACTCCAGATAAAGGTATGAAGTAATTCCCAGTCGTTTGATTCAAGAGGACATGTGTCATTAGATCACCAGCTCCAGGTAAAAGCACTAAAGACAGGAGAAGTTTGAGATTTTAAAGGTCTGAAGCCCGAATTGTGAAGAAGATCTCGGCCATTGATTCCAAAAGGAAATATCTGATCCATTGATTTGAAGGGGGTAGATCTGAGCCGCTGATCGTAAATCCTCATCGTAGATTGCAAGATTAGTGACCATGGTCCATTGCAGGGACGCAACATACTCAGTAGATAATTTTCTTGAGCGGTCACACAATTGAAACCATGGTAAGGCGAAAGTGCTATGTGGCGAAAGGTGGTGGATTACAAGCCCAAAAGTGGTCTAAACCCAAACCACTTTTGAGCATCCCCACAATCACATGTTTATATGGCGTCCTATCTGAGAGAAACATGTGGCCGCCCCATGAGCTTTAAGTCTCGTTGAGTCCTCAAGGAAAAGTAGTTAATGAAAATAAAGCTAGTGGTTGAAACCTCGACTCACTCCAAAAATGGAAGGCCTGGAATTCTCGACCATGGGGACTGTACCTTTGTGGATAGATTTTCCTTCAAACCCATGCTGATCTGAGCTCACGTCTAATAGAGGGATACATGGACAGCCTGACAGAAGGCTACTCAGATGCAATGCTTTGAATGTAGTGATCAGATCACACTCCCTATAGTTGGGGACAGATCTGAGCATAAATGTTTCAATTTGATATTTTGTCATGGTCGTCCACTAGTTGAGAAGAGCTCCCTATTTTGTAACATTTTTTATGCCAGAGCAGTTCTCTGGTTATGTATCAAATTTGATACTTTCGCATTAATAAAAGTCAACCTCTTTTCATCTCTCTGTAAAATTTGTGCTAAAACACTCGGGCACGGAGGATCCAGACGAGGGTTGTGATGCTATTGTAATGTAGGTTTGATTACAGTGGTGTCGTGACTAGTTTTAGTCAACTCCCTTGTTATCTTATTTCCCCTCACACTGAAGAACTCGGGCATGGAGGATCCAGTCGAGTGGTTGTAGTTGCATGGTGATGTAGTTTTGATCATTATGTCGCTGTGAATGTGTTCTTGTGACATATTTCAGTGTTTGAAGCTTGAGTTCAAGAGCGTTCTTGAGCCTGAGTTTTCTTTAGCAAGTTTCTTGAAAGCTAGATGTTCATAGCAGACTTTTCCACTTTCTCACTAAGTCTTCCTTCTGCTCACCCTTAAACTGAATTCATTGACTGAAGCTAATGAGGACCTCACTTCCCTATGCATTTCATGTCCATTTTATGTGTTAGAATCGTTCCTAAATTGAGTTTTTTCCATTTGACCTCCACTCATAAAAACAACATCCACCAAACTTTCTAATGGGTACCTGTTATAACCCTAAATTGCACCACACATGCTTACCTGGCATCAGGCCAACTCATATCCCTTCTTTACCAAAACACTATTGAACAACTATTTGAAAATCCTCTTTTATAAAGGCCCATGCACCCTAATCTATTACTGCACGCGTGTACACGCTGGCTAACCCAAAACAACTCGCGTGGACTGACAAAAGCATGAAAAAGGGAAAGTTGCCAACGGAACAAAAAGATATGGGAGAGTTAACTGAAACTCCCGACCATGCATGGCCGAGGGTTCATCCAAATACCTAGCTCCTTCTAGCCTATAAAAGAAGGGGTAGGGGTCCCATTTGGAGGAGGAAAAAATATAGCAAAGAAACTCTGCCCATTTACGTATTCCCATTGTCCCAACCCTTTAGCCTTTCCTTATCCCAAAGGATATTCAAAGAAAAGCAGTTGAAGGATAGAAGAAGAGGAGCCCAGGATCAAGTTCAAGGAGTGGTGGCCGTTCTCAACTTTTGTAAGTTGACTCATTCAAAGTAATAAAGAAAATTTTTTTCCCGTCCCAATTCATGAACTGTTTATAGTTTGATCAATATGTGTTTGGATTTATAACCCGTTAGTATATAAGTAGTATGCATGCATAGTTGTTGCTTGTCTTGGATGCAGGTCAGCTTTGGAAGGAGTATTGTGAACAAGTAATCGAGCACAACGGAGGATCAACATCAAATGCCGAGAACGAGGTAGGTTGATCTTTCCATGCATTTACTAAGAAAAGGGGATTTAAATTTAGGGATGAAGGTAGAAAGTAATTTCTATTCAGTCATATCTGCATGCAAAGTTTGAACTCTATTTGCTAGTCCATAGGGTGATTTTCCCCAACAACATAATTGGCGACTCCACTGGGGAGACTCTCTAGGGTTCCTGGAATTTTATTTAGTTTTTGGGTAGTTTTACAGACTATTTTTTCTCGCCTGTTTTTTCTTTTAGTTTTTGTAAGGTCTGAGCTAGCAGGGAGTCTGGTTTTCCATACCAGCTTTCCATGTCTTTTGTTTGACTGTGATTTTCAAGACCCACAGAGGTGCACACGGCCTACACAAGGTCTACACGCATGTACCTGCACCTTACCCTCTTATATCCCGTGTGTGAACGCTAGATGTAGAGGTAGCAGTAGCGTGTAGAGTTCAGAGAACCTCAGAGGCAGTCATCCTCTTCCTTGTCAGAATCACACATTCTCAGGGGGTTTTTTGGAATTCTGTCCTAGTCTTGTTTGCTAGCAGTCCTATCTCAGATTGTTTTTGCTTTATCATTTTTTCCTTACATTAGTTGTTTTTGTATTAGAAAGAGTGTCCAAGACTTCAAGGGATCCTGGTTATCAATATCAGTGGTCTCTTCCTGGTTTGGTATATCTGTTTTCATTTTTCCTTAGAGTTTAGATATACACGCGGCCTGTACAAGGTCAGACCACATGTACATGCCCTCTATCTCTATCCAACGCACATTCGCACACATGCTGTAAAAGTGACACTCACGTGCTGGAACAGGGTACTTGTTGTTGAGGGTAAGGCATCCATCCTTTCCCTTGATAAGAA
This sequence comes from Picea mariana, assembly GCA_032191745.1. NCBI lineage: Eukaryota > Viridiplantae > Streptophyta > Pinopsida > Pinales > Pinaceae > Picea > Picea mariana. The sequence continues at coordinate 5,457 of JASDQU010312639.1, read as the reverse complement.
TTATTCCTCTCAGGTGTTTGAATCTCTGTCTTAGCAGTCAGTAGCTTAGGATTAATCTTACCCTTAGCTTGCTCATTTAAAAAGTTGTCAGAAAAATAAAATAATCTTCACGGTTTTTAGACAAGTGTGAAAGTCATTTTCTTTTAAAAATTGCTAGTGTGTGATTTTTTTTAATCTGATTCTTTGCGATCTGCGGTTAGGCCAGAATTGCTTTTCTTGGTTTTTGCTTGTCAGTATTTTTCCTTTCTTGCTTTACTAGCATTTAAAATAAAAATAAAAAAATCTCTTTTCATTTTCTTGTTTGGTTGAAGAGTGTGTTTATGCATTATTAGCCAGGGAAAAGTCTTTTATTTCATATGTTTTTGCAGTTCACTTAGATCATAAGTAGATCATAGTCGAGTGAAATTCCTTTGAGTTTGCTGTCCAAAATCTTAGAAAAATTGAAAATATTTCTTTTGAAAAGTTGTTGAAATTTTGCATTCAGTAAAAGTTTTGTTTCCATCTTTTTCATTCATTTTTTTCTTTCGTCTTTTACACATCATCAGTTTCCTTGACATAAAACAAATCCATAAAAGTAACGCTAAATTTAAAATCTATTAGACCTTTATGTTTGTAGGGTTCACTGACTAGCTCATGACTAGGGCCTTGGATTAGGTTGGAGAGGAAACTCTTCAAGGCCATTTAAAATCAAACATTGGAGTCTGAGATAGGGAGTGTCTAAGTCCAGTGTCATGAAAGTTATCCGGGACCCTCCTCTATCACAGGGGATAAACATGAGGTCGCGTGAGGAAAGGTAGCAGAGACAACCCCTCCAAAGATGGACCAATCGTAGTGGAGAACACATATAGAGGGCTTGTTTTGGGATTCCGTCGTTTGCATTTGCCACGGGGCTTCGTGGGTATCGAATCCGTTTGAGGTCCTTAGTTGTCTTCCGGAACATTTGCTCTTGATACCCTTGACAGGTTTCAAGCTCGATACCCTGCTCATTGTGGTCTACCCGACTTTTGATTGTACCTGCCTAGTGACTATTCGTGCGTTGGAAACCTAGTTGTCAATCTTTTTAGGGACATACACAGGTGACTACGGGGGTATACCGCGGTACCTAGGACAGACATCGAGCCATGCTTTGCAGATTATACCCAGAGGGTGCTTCCGTGTTCGAGTTGCACTTGCACCGTGCTCTAGTGTTGGTTGTTATAATTGTTCTTCCAATTAATTTAGTGTTTCCTTGTCTTATCTTTTAGGGACTTTTTTTTTAGTGTGTGTTACTTTTGAACGTTTAGACTACCTTAGAGTGTCTTGGATCTTCTCACACAATGGAGGATCCTGAGCTCTGCTAGTCACGAAGGCTTCTTGGCTTGCCACCGGTTACACTGGAGCCACCCCCGCCGCCATTAAGGCGAAAGATAGACCAAAAAGGGTCTTTTGAAGCGACTGGGTTACAAACCATTGTGCCCAAACAACCCCTGGAGGAATCGACCATTTTGGACCTTGAAGCAACCTCTCTTGGCTGGGTTGAAACCCCAACCACTGATTTCTTGGCACCTTTCATTGTACCAATTCAATTTTACGAGCGCCAGACAGTGTCGCACACAACAATGGAAACAAATGTTGTTACTCCTTTTGGGAATTCTTCAATTCCCACCACGGTTGTCACCATAGGAGATCTTTCATCTCCTAACCCACTGTCGTCGGTCTAAGCCACCATGGGCTCGACCGCAACTACTTCACACAGTGGTCCGATTCCATCTTTGGCGGTGGACACAACCCCTTTCACACCTAGTGCGACAGACCCTCTGTTCTCATACGTGATGCCTAGTTTAGGTACAAGTCCTGTACTTTCCTACTCCACTTTACAGACTTTGGGTCTAGGGGCAGGGAGCTCTAGTTCTCCTCTGCAAGGTCACATGGGGGACACTCCTGCTCCTTTTAACGCTTTTCCTTATGGAGGAGGTTATATCCCTCCTTCATCCCCTTCACTCGGTGGATCGCATCAGCAATCCATCGGGCAACCTACACACAATAGTTTATTTGGAGTAGGGAGTCAAGGACCACCTTCGCATAATATGTCGGTAGGTTCGACACCGTTTTCTTTGAACATAACATTTGGTAACAACACCTTCTCGTCAGCCACTTTCCCAACTGGGGGCAACCCCATTTTTGGACAATCTACTCCTGTGTAGGGTACTATTCCTGCACAGGGGAAAACCTAGTAGGACCATGGAATTCTGGGCAGGGATCCGTTCCCTCCTCCAGAATGCCACTCTAGGGTAATTCTTTCCACAATCAATGGAACCCTGGACAAACTACTATGCCTATCCTCACGGGATCAGCATGGGGTAATCCTTCCCAAATTCCTTTGAATATAATGCATGCCCAACCATCTATGTCCTATTTGGGAAATCATTCGATGATGTCTCCACATGTGAAAAATCCTTACGCTGGCCAGGGTCATGGTTTCTACCAAAATCCGGGCCAATAGCCAAACTTTTCCTGGCAACCTGGTGCCAGTCAAACTCCAGGTCCCTTTTTTCTCGGTTATCAGTAGCAACCCAAACTACCATTCCTGGCGACGTTACACTTGCCAGATTTGACAAGGTTGTTGAATGACCCTATTTGTCACGATCCGCGTTGGCCTCCTATGCCGACGAAGTTTCCTTCGGACATTCCAAAGTTCAAAGCCAAGCCTAACGAAGATCCAGGAGATCATGTGACTACCTTCCATCTTTGGTGCTCATCTAATTCATTGAAAGATGACTCCGTACAATTGCGATTGTTTCAACGTACTCTCATTGGGAGTGCCCTGAAATGGTACATTGAGCTTTATCGCTCAAGATACTCTTCTTTTGGCGAACTAATGATGGTTTTCCTAAACCATTTCTAGTTACCTATGAGATACGACACTGGCACAGAGCTGCTCACCAATTTCGAATAGACAACAACGGACCATATCTCTGATCACATCCGAGAATGGAGACATCGGAAGAGTTTAATCAAGGTACCAGTCCCACCAGCATTCTTGCTTGAGTGGTTCCTTAAGTCTTTGGTCCCACAGTTATCCAAAGACTTTGCGACGTCAGGAGTTTTCTCTGAAGAAGACGCTATCATGAGGGCTCAACAATTTGAGATCATCTATTCTTAGTCTAGTTTATTATACAACATCTTGCCAGATGCGCCACATTCAATACTGGATAAAACTAGACAAAGAGTTGGACCACATGCCAATGGTATTGTTAGTTCAGCACAAACCAAGCCCGCTAAGAAATTGACAAAGCAGTTGCAGCAGTTATCCATACAACACATAGCGACCAGCCAAACTACTGCTTTGGCTGCTCCCCCTACAAAAACGTCGAAAGTACACATAGTGCATTCGACTAACCCAAAGGCCACCCAACAACCTGAAGGGAAGAAAAAACAATGAAAGAAGGGTAAGGGGGATAAAAAACCCAACGATAATGCTGGCAGGGACAACACTAAAAAATAGAAGGCGAGGTATCCATGCAACTTATGCGGGGAAGACCACCCGACCCATCTATGTCCTTGACTTGCAGAGGCCCAAAAGTTTGTCACACAGCAACAACAGGTAGTGTTGACTAATCCATTTCAACATGGGAAAAATCTAACTCAAGCCTTTGCAAGCACAGAAGGGGGCAACCAAGACACCTGCCCGCCTCCGAAAAACCTTGCATCCGTGAATGTATATATGGTTAGGGGTGATGCTTTCATATCGACTAGAGCGCACAATTATAGTAAACCAAGCGCTTCTAAGAAGGGTAAAGAAGATGATCTCCCATATCTTCCTCTATAGATTGAGAAGACATTGGGAGAAACAATGACACGCATTCCAAAAGGTGCATTTAAAAAATCTTCTCATAACCCAAACGCAAGGGTCGCCCATAACTACTCTGTGGTGGAATATTTATCACAAACCCCTTGTGCGATGTCTGCTTTGGAGGTCCTCCAAAGCTTCCCTGCTCAGAGGAAAGCCTTGTTAACTGCTTTGGGCTCTACTGAGACTTATAATCCGGGTACCATCATGTTAGATACAACCGATCGACTTAAAACCTCGTCTGCCTTACCACGTAGCGTTTCAGATAGTAGTGTCTTATCCCATGAAAACTTTTACTCGGAATATCTTTCACACGATGGTCGATGAGGGTGCCTCGACATGCGTTATGTCATTGGCATGTTGGAAGGCCATTGGCCAACCCGTTTTGTCTCCATCACCTACTCTCCTCACTGCTTTCGATAGTCATTCGTTTCGACCACATTGCATCGTTCCTTCTTTCCCCATGCAGTTAGGAAGGAAGACCGTGTGTGTCGAAGTAGAGGTAGTCGATGCTCCCCTCGACTATAACCTCTTGTTAGGACAGAGTTGGACTTATGCTATACAAGTTGTGGTTGCTACAGTTTTTCGAGTCTTGTTGTTTCCACATGAGGGTCGGATAGTGACCATTGATCAATTGTCTTTCTCTAGACCTGACCCAACTTTGGGGGAATCCACAGTCCCGATGATTGATAATCCTCAACCAGGTGTCTTCAACGTAGGAGTTGGTTTGTGCCCATCCTTGATGGGTACCTTCGATTACCCACCTCCTCACGGTGATATCAAATTTATATCTAATCACCATAAGGTTGAGATTTTCCAAGTTTCGTCGTTCCGCATGACTTACTTTGAGGATCCATGGATTCTTCCTTCCCCATAGGCCACGATAAATGAGACAGAGCACCCAGGCATGTCCATGCCCTTGTCTATCGCTGAAGTAGCGTACTCTTTAGTCTAGCAAGCTTCAGCTAACACTGATCCAACTCCTGCACAAGATTTCGATCCACTTCTAGAGCCTATTTGGGCTCAGGGTTCTCTCGATAACATCGATTCGTTAGACTTAGTCTCTCCTTCTAATGAAGCAGTAATAGAAGCAATGACTAGTCCGGACAAACCTTAGGAAGATCTTCATCACAGATCATATTTTCTCCCAGATTTAAGCTGAATGAAAGCAGGAGAATTCACTGTGACCATGACGGGAGATCAGTCATGTCCTATTAATCTCTTAGCTACACATGAAATTTATGACGAGGGAAATATGACAACTATTGCTGAAACTATACCAATCAATATCTCTCGAAACCCTGGCGTCGTGGAGAACGTCTTCGTCAGAGTGGATTGCTCCCCCAAAGAGATTGAAATCTACATGGATCTTTTCAAAGAATTATGCGACGTTTTTGCCCGGTCTTATGAGGAAATGCCAGGTATTGATCCAAAAATAGTTGAACATGAAATCACAACTTATCCTGATGCCAAGCCTGTTAGACAGAAGCTTCGTCCAGTTAATCCCAAGAAAGCAGCAGCCATCAAGATTGAGGTTGAGAAATTGCTAAAGGATGGTTTTATCTATCCTATCCATTTGACTCAATGGGTGTCAAATCCTATGCCGGTCAATAAAACACAAGGCACAA
>JASDQU010312637.1:0-13525 GCA_032191745.1 Picea mariana | reverse complement strand
TGATGACGCTAAGTGTAATGTTAATATTGTTAACTGCATTGATAATACTGGGTTGCTCGCATTGTTAATATTTGTTGAAGTGAATGCTATTAATGATGTTTAGAACGCAATATTGGAAGGCCTTGGTAAGGTATGGTATTAATCTTGGAGGCAAGGTGAGATGATATGGAGAATCGGGCTGGTATTCATCCATAGATGAGTATTAGACATTGCCTCGTCATTAAATTAAAGTTCGTTGTCAGAGTCCTTGTCATGCGCCTCCCGTAAAGAGCGCACTTGTTCTTCTTATGGATGTTGCACTTAATTGTGGTCAGTTGGTTGCTTGGTCGGTTATGTCGGGTGGGATGTAGACACCTCCATGTTCCTCAGAACAGTCGCCATCCCTGAGACCTTAAATGGTTAAAGATGATGGGAAACCGGGCTTAAGCGTTTCTTATGTGTCTTGGAGGTCCTAACCTTGCAGGGTAGGACGGGGGGAGGTCAATCGCTTTCAGCAGTCAGTTTTGCTTGTCGTGTGATCATCATTATGCATGCGGTTACGTATCGTGCGTCCTGGTCATATTCGTATGTTCATCCTAGTTGCGACGCATCGTCGTCAGGTGGCGGCGCAGAGTCGAGTAGACTGTAGTTGTCTCCTTGTACATACGCACACACACACTTCAAAAAAAAAAAATTTGCACCTATCTCTAGAATGGTTGTCATAGACCAGGCGGTCCGTTACATAAGCAAAGACTAAATGGCAATTGAATAAGCAATTTGCAAATAAAAACTAACACTATCACTATCCATCCATTGAAATTTGTCAAAGAAACTATTACTTTTTTTCTACTCTGTTTTAGACTCTATTTCAGCATGTAGAAATTCTAGCTATGTTCTAATTACATACAAGGGTTAGTGTCTAAGCTTGCAAGCTTTCTCCTATTAATTAAAAAGTCATGTTCTAATTACTCTATCCTTCATAATAACCTGTAAAAAGAAACTTGAAACAATTAAACTTATGGACAACAATTACACAGTAAATAAAAAGAAGATAAAAACACATATACAAAAAATAGAAGAAATAACAATTACACTACTCAAATTCACAAGCAAACTAGCTAAATATTCACCCAGACTGCTGGTGGGCCCCCCAACAAGTCGTGGCTACTCTTCAGATGCGAATCATGAGCTTCAACAACACGAATTCAATGTTAAAACTAAAAACGCAGGTTTTACACAGTCTGACAAAACGAAAAATGGAAAAACAGAGCTAAAATTGTCTTTGTCTATAACACACGACTTATTTTTTATTGTATGACCACTAAGGTGGTATTTATAATCTTTACAGACTGAGAGGTCGACCAATGAAGGGTCGAACCTCTTCTAAAAACACTAAATTACATTTAATGATGCTCTAACTATCGAAATGAAGCAAGCCAATAATCACCAACTTAACAACCCAAATCGAGTTGTCAAGAGTTCAGTAGCTGGAGGGCATGAGCACGAGAAAAACCCATTTCTCTGATTCACCCACCACTGGACACCAATACCATAACTTCCAAATCGCCCATCATTTTTGTGCAGGACAGAGTGTTGGACGGAGTGTTGGATGGAGTACCAGACTGAGTATCGAATGGAGTGTCGGACTGAGTACCAGAAGCACAAACAAGTTGCGATTTTTCCCTGTGACACCAAAAAATGTGAATTAGATTCTTGGAAATATAAAAACATACTGATTCAAACTCAAAATCATTGTAAAACACGAATTATGCATACATGGTGTGGATCATAGTGATTTGTCACAAAAAATCTTCAAAAGCTTCTTCAAAACATGACAAACACATATTTACATTCAACAAAAGTATCTAATTACTGTCATAAAATTGATCATATCACGGGCCCAACATTACCCCCACACCTAAGATTTTGCAAGTCCCACTGCAAACAAAAAGAAATTGCCCTTCATGACTATACTTGTGAAGGAGGCGGTGGATTAGATTTAGAAGCTTCTCCCTCTTGCCTAGGGGATTTTGACTTAGCATTTTTGTGATGTTTCAATTGCATTGAGAGACTATTATTGGTGGCAATCATATCATCAACCAAATGCTGTAGAGAATTCATCTTGGCTTGTAGAACAACGTTATCATGGTGTGAATGACAACTCAATGTTTCATGCTCTTTAAGTTTTAACTGAAGGGTTTGGAGTTTTTGGAGGTTGTTGATGACATGAGAAGAAGCCTTGAGATGTATATTATACCCTATATCCTTTAAACCATGAAAAAAAACAATTTTACCTCTGCAAAATTAGTTCCAAAAGTGACTTCCCATAAGCGCAACAATTCTGGCCTAGAGAACTTGTGAAAAATAGGTATCAAAGTGACACCTGTAACTACAAGAAAGTAAATACTGTGTAAACAATGAGAGAGGTTTTTGTTTTTGAATATGTCATCGACAAAAACATCTCTTTGTTTTCAAAAATTCACTTTCAGTTGTTAGGAAAACATGCCAAGAAAACATGATTAAAACAGGAAAAACAAAGTCTTTTATTTTCTGAAAACCAAGGTCTCTAAGAGAATTGAATATATCCAAAACCATAACGTATATTTAGAAACTGAGAGAGGTTATTGTTTTTTAATATTTTCTTGATAAAAAACTCTCTTGGTTTTCAAAAATTCACTTCCATTTGTTAGAAAAACACGAAAATAAAAGATGACTAAAACGGGAAAAACAAAGTGTTTTATTATTTGAAAACATAGGCCTCTAAGATGATCGAATATATCCCAAACCATAAATTATATTAAAAACATGAGAGAGGTTATTGTGTTTTGTTATGTTATGAAACAAACGTCCTCCAGGTTTCAAAATTACTTTCCCATTTGTTCATAATCCCATCTTGAAGTTAGTTACTCAAAACTTGCAGTAGTGCAGCGTGCTCTTAGTAGAAGCGCAATGTGGTCTTTGATAGGGATTTTGGAGGCCTTCACAGAAGAGTTTTGGGCTGATAGTGGTATGGGTGTAAATTTTATGATGTCTTCTACAAAATTGAACCATCAAGCACTACAAATGCCTTCTCCAACCCTTTGAAAAACTGACTTAAGTCAAGCTATCCAAATGTGTAGAAACCCTCCTATAGAGATTGTATTTGGGGAATTTGTCTCAAATAATAACACATGTGCATAAAATGAAGGAGGTTTTTGTTCCTTGTTATATTATTGACAAAAACCTCTTTCAATTTTATCAAATTCATCTTCCTTATTTCATAAACCAATTTTAAAGTAGAACTTTGACCCAGACAATCATTTGAAAATTTATGACAAGGAATGATGACATGACCATGATGAAAATTTATGACCTTGGATGAGTGGAGGGAGTAGTAAGGAAACCTAGACACAACAATGACCATTTTACGACCAAGAGATGTCAAATTTTATTTTGAAAATATAACAATTTGACCTAATAACCCTATCAATCACATAAAAGAGTAAATTTGATCACGGGTGACTGACAGACTGACAAATAATAACAAAAGAATTGACTTGTACTGGTAGGCATGGTGAACAAGAGAATTTTTATTTCCTGTCATCTATCTATAACAATTCAAACAATTGTTCCTCTTTTCATAAGCTTGTAATACATATGGCAGTAAGTATTTAACAGTTGTTATCACTCTGTATTTTTCACAAAGAGTAGTTAAGTATACGGAGTCTTCTATAACATAAACATAAAAATGCACAACAATCTTATAACACACACAATGATTTCAGCAATATATAATTTAGCATACCAATACAAACAACTACTAATATAATATCCCAAGACATTGTAAAAATACAATATGACATAATTTTGATAGAAATCCTACTTCCTCTTCTCACGGGTTTTCTATACAAATGGGTAGTGCTTAGTGTTTTTTAGCTCAGGAAACTCTTCCCAGACCGAAGATATGGCACGTTCTCATGCCATGAATTAGAAATAGGTTTCCTGGTCTTTACTGTGTTTAGAGGGGGATTAGAAATAGGCTTCTTGGTCTTCTTGCCTGATGAGGTTGCAGGGGTATCAACAAGTTTCTTGGACTTTTGGTCCGGTAAAGGAATAGCTTGAGCATGAGGGTTTGGGCGGAGTAACAATCCCTAGATCAAGAGTCTTCTTGCTAGTCTTTATTGTAAGATGAGGTTTTTCAAATTAGTAAATGAACTCATCCCACGTTTTCCCCAATTCGGCTAAGACAATTAGTTTGATAAGGCCATGGTGAAATAAGTTGTTATGGGGATTGGTTGCATTCTTCCTCACTTGGGAAGACATTCTTTCAAGACTCTTTAAGAAGTAAAATGGAAAATTCAATGTCTTATTGAACTGAAAGTGAGATAATGATCGAAAGTGACATGATTTAAAGACAAAATATCTACCTTCACATGTAATCAATCTGGTGATGACTATTAGAGGGTTGATTAGCTTCTCTTTTATATACTCCTTGGAGTATCCCTTAGCTCCAGAGATGTTCTGAAATTTGGTTTTGAAAACCCTGTTATAGTTTGCTCTTGGAAACTAATGGTGTTTAAATCAACAGTCTCCAACTCTTGGGAGCTTTGTGGCTGAGGCAATTGATTCCTCAGAGGCCACGAACACAGTGAATATGAGTTGAGGCAGGCTAAGAGTGTTCCATTGTTGTTGATTTTTCCACCATGCTCACTCAATCCACTTGCATAGAACATGTAATGTCAAACCTACAATGAACATCCTGTAACAAGCATAAAAATGTAATGTCAAACCTACAATGAGCAACCTGTAACAAAAATAAACCAACAAAGTGGTCTGTTAAGGACATATACAACAATTTATAGCACACAGGAGTTTAGCACTTCAAAATAAAATGACTGCTGATGTAATAGCCCGTATCATGAAAATAATACAAAAGTTTTACAAAGATTTACTTCTCTAGGCAATGATCATTTGTCAACTCATGAACCTCTCCCCCACACCTGAGTATTGTGACACCTCACAATCAAAAGTATAGGAAACCAGTTAGTTCTCCCAATAGCCAAAGGTTTATAGTTTGTCAAGTGTAAAGATAAACTTCATAGATTGGTCTGACGAGACGGTTAGAAGATGGCCTTACCTATAGGATAAGAGATCCTATATATAGATAAGAAGAGGTAGGCAAGATAGTTTCAAGATAGTCTCAGAGTTATTTCCCAATGGAAAGTTTATGGAGTTCATTAACCCTAGATTAACCATACATGCTTCATGTCATATTTGTCTTCAAGTAATGTCGTACATCAGGACAAGTTTAAATTTATTATTTATTTATTTTTCAGATTATCATCCTCGCTAGGTAGAATGCCCCGCTTCCAACAAGCCTGTTCAGTACTCTGGCGGGTTTACCTAGTCATACCACATGCCGGTACCCGCTGCTAGCAGACCTATTCAGTATCTCGACGGGTTATCCTCTTACACCCTTAGAGACTGGCCCTTCATCTTTTAAGATTTTAGTATAATATTGCTTTATGCAATAAGATGGGGGGACACCTTTGAAAACAATTTTTAATTTCTTTTTTCAATTGGGATGGTATTTATGTTAGAGGATGACTTTCCGTTATATTCCTTAGTGATTTTCTAGATGTAAGGGGTACTTAAGTGGGCGTGGCCTATCTAAAGATATGATATTATCAAGCAATTTAGTGTGTAGTGGATGGTACCATTGAGAAATAACAAAAAGGTATCTCTAGGCTCAACTCACTTTCTTCTTTTGTAAGTTATTGTGATGTTTCCATGACTAACCACTAATCAAACCTCCTTGTTACTCTTTAATAAAGATACTTAACTCACTTACTCAGGTTTTTTGGAGAAACTGTATGAGAGACCTCTAAGCTTGATGGTTACAGTGTCACTTCCTTATATAGTGGTGAAGGTTTTCAAGAGAAAAGGCTTCTTAAGATTCCTTGAGAAAAGGAAGATGAAAATATTTTTCAAAAATATGGCTAATTACAGCAAGTCAATATTCATTTGATGCTTAGAAGAAAACATGGTTCAAGTGTAATAATGTTTTGAAGAAAAATCCTTCTTTTATATTTCCTTGAACTGTCTACTCCTGGTGAGATAAATACCTACAAAAATCTCTAAAAATTGTTTGCAAAAACCAACTCTAAAATATAATAAACTAATGAGATCAAGTCATAGGAACATGTATCTCATAGTTCTTTTATTAAAAGAAAATGTAAAATGAGGTTGAATTAGACTTTAATCTAAACTAACAACATGTAGTTTTTATTTACTATCCTACCCTACCTAAAAAGAAAGGGAAAATCTTTATTCAAGTGTAATAACTCTTCCAATGTAACCCTGTGCGGAGTAAGATAAGAAACATACTCATATCCATATATGAAAAAGTTACCGCAATGATTACCTGGATATGAAGAACCAACCAACCTACTTGTTTTGGCATCAGAAAGTGTTGAAGAAGAGAATAGTATTGTGGCCTGATGACCTCTTGAAACCAAATTTCAATGTAATATTTATGTTCATCAACATTAATTTCTATGCTCTCCTTCATCACGTTATGCAGATCCTTTTCTTCTGGATGATTGATTTCTGAAGTACATAAAGGATTTGCGGAGATGGATGTTGATAACTCCTTAATCTCAGGTCTTAGTGATTGCTCTCCATTGGATGTAGTCCACACTTTTTCATTTTCCTTCATATTTTGACAAGGAAAATCATTTTGTATCTCATAGGACCTTGATTCTTCTAATATTTCTGGAGAGGTAAACAAGTTCTTGGCTATTGTCAAGATGTGTTCTTCCTGAGAAGAAGAGATCCCAATTGCTGCTAGGATTTGAGAAAGTTCCCTTAGGCCATCTTGCCATTTGATAAAACTTGGTTCACACAAAGATGATGTCCACAAATTTAGGATCTCCTGATGGTGGTGTAAAAGAAAAGGTTGTATTGTTTGGTTTTGCAGAAGGCTCAAGTGGTCTTGCCTCCTGTCTCAGTATGATTGATGCTTCAATTTCTTGTTCTATAGTGCTCCTTGTGTTAGTCTCTTCAAAGACTACTTTAGCTCTTTGGGTTGAGCTAGCTTTTGTTTTTCAGCATCAGTCTGTGGAGCTTATGAGTGGAACGCTCCTTCCCCCAAAAAGGTCAAAAGGAACCTTGGTTGAAAGATTTGATTTATATTTAACGTATCTACCTTTTGGGTATCTAGGTCTATTCATGAAAGTAAAAAAAAAGAAAAAGAAAAACTACCATTGGGTTTGGGGGAACCTGCTATAATAGATGTGTAGGTTCTTACCTCTCGTCTTAAAGTTTCCCCACCACTAAACTAATGCTAAGGTTTAGACGTGATCTAATTCCTAACTATTTCCTACCTTGAGACAACTCCCCAACAATGACGCAAAAAATGATGGGTGTTATATATGCACTAAAAACACACTAAAAACCCTCAATTAAATTGTCAACCCGGAGTAAGTAAACTTAGAGTTGTAGCAAAATATATGCCAAGGTAGAAGGGCTAGTAGTAGTATAGTCTAACTAAAGAAATGACTATCTAAGGGGTAATCTACTCAAGCAAAGACTATTAATGAACAAACCCTACTAAGGAAACTTAAACTATGTAACCTAAGTAACCTTTGGACCAAGGATCGATGGATAGTTCTAAGAAAGCAAATGAAAACCCTACTTAAAGAAAACTAGTTCATTCATAACAATAAGCAAAAACAAACTAACAAAATAGCAACAACAAACTATTTCAACTAGCCTACTTAAATTCAATAAGCAACTATCCCGTGAAAGCAAGTAAATAAACAAGCAACTACACTATCAAAGAAAGAATAGACAAGTAAGCAACTAACCTATTAAAGCAAGTAAATAACTAACTAACCTAGGATAACTTCTACAACAAGTAAACTAATTAATATTACTCAATAAGAAACTAACTAAGCTAAGAGGCAAGTAAACTCTAGTCTAAAATCAAACTTCACAACTATTTCTAATTTACAAAAGGAAATCTACTTAATTGAAAGCAAGGGGGATTAACAACTAATCTTTAATATATGATAAGAAAAATACTCTTTAATTTATCAAAACAAGAGGACTATCTATCCTACAACAACAAGAAAACTATCTTCTGATCTATGAAAGCAAGAAATTGTATTCTAACCTATGAAAGCAAGAAAAACTCAAATATGGTGCTGATGGTTGTGTGAATGTATCCAGTGTCTTATAATATCACGATGGAATTTAATAACAAAAGATAACTCAAGAGGGATAAACTCGATATTGACTTCAATAGCAAAGTGAAAAGTGTGAATTAGGCAATCCAGCGAGAACTTAGACATTATGAAAACAACATCAATTATCCTACATATCCATGCGATTATGTAATCATGTATTAATCATCAACAATTATAAAGAGATTATGCTACGAAATTCAATTGCACTCTATACTACGTAAGCAAACTCATACTACACTAAATTCAATCATTAACTACAACTTGAAATTGCAACCTAAATCTAAGTAAGAAATTGCATAACATAAACTAAACTAGCTCTATCTTAACAATTCAAATTGCAAAAAGGGAAATGCTCATAAACATAAATTAAACACTATTCTAGCATATGACAAGTAATGAAAAGAGTAAACTAGCTAAAAAATAGATAAGAAAAGACTAAATAGCAATTGAATAAGCAATTTGCAAATAAAAACTAACACTATCACTATCCATCCATCAAAATTTGTCAAAGAAACTATTAATTCCATTCTACTTTGTTTTAATTCTATTTTAGACTTTATTTCAGCATGTAGAAATTTTAGTTATCTTCTAATTACATACAAGGGTTAGTGTCTAAGATTGCAATCTTTCTCCTATTAATTAAAAAGTCGTGTTCTAATTACACTATCCTTCATAATAACCTGGAAAAAGAAACTTGAAACAATTAAACTTATGGACAACAATTACACAGTAAATAAAAAAAAGATAAAAACACATATACAAAAAATAGAAGAAATAACAATTACACTACTCAAATTCACAAGAAAACTAGCTAAATATTAACCCAGACTGCTGGTGCCCCCCCAAAAAAGTCGTGGCTATTATTCAGATGCGAATCATGAGCTTTAGCAACACAAATTCACCATTAAAACTAAAAACACAGGTTTTACACAGTCTGGCAAAACGAAAATGGAAAAACAGAGCTAAAATTGTCTTTGTCTCTAACACACGACTTCTTTTTTATTGTATGACCACTGAGGTGGTATTTATAATATTTATAGACTAAGAAGTCGACCAATGGAGGGTCGAACCTCTTCTAAAAACTGTAAATTACATTCAATGATGCCCTAACTACCGAAATGAATCGAGCCAATAATTGCCCAACTTAATAACCCAAATCGAGTTATCAAGAGTTCAGTAGCTGGAGGGCACGAGCACAAGAAAAACCCATGTCTTTGATTCACCCACCACTGGCCGCCAATACCATAACCACCAAATCACCCATCGTTTTTGTGCAGGATAGAGTGTCGGATGGAGTACTGGAATGAGTATCAAATGGAGTGTCGGACTGAGTACCAGAAGCACAAACAAGTTGGGATTTTTCCCTGTGACACCAAAAAATGCGAATTAGATCCCTAGAAACATAAAAACATACTGATTCAAACTCAAAATCATTGCAAAACACAAATTATGCATACGTGGTGTGGATCATAGCGATTTGTCACAAAAACTCTTCAAAATCTTCTTCAAAACATGACAAACGCATATTTACATTCGACAAAAGTATCTAATTACTGTCATAAAATCGATCATATCATGGGCCAAACAATGACCAACAACTTATTTTCAACATCTTGATTGAACGAATTTCCAATATCAAGTCTCAAAAATATTGATTCTTGAATAATCAAAGAATATCTTATTAAATGGAAGAATCTTTTAGAAGACACAATTTGGGAGTCATGGAATTTTCGATAGTTATATCCTTCAATACCTTTTATTTTAGGACAAATCAAATTTTAAGGGAAGGGCAATGTTTTTTTTTTGTTTGTTAATTTGGCCAAACCTGTTGGCATCGGGATTAACCTGTGGCTTGAGAAACCGCGACTCAGGGGCATCTAAGCCGTCAAAATCACCCGGGATTGCACCCAGCCTGAGCCACACCGACCCTTAACATTGTTGGATTTTTTTGTCCCCGCAGGTTTCGAACCAGTGACTTTTCAACACGGAGTGGCTTAACAACACACTCTGTCACCGTCTGTCCTACACCTCGGGGACTAAAATTTGAAGGACATGGGGGTGGGCTTTGATCCACTTATGTGTGCACGGGTCACGATACCATTTAATATGGTATCTCTGGGTGCAACCACACGTTCGACCACTACCTCAGGGTGTCCCCATGGCTCCGGGTAAAGCCCTCACGAGAATTGAACCTTGCCCAACGGTGAAAAACTCCTTGCTTTTCACCATTGGATCCAACCCATTTGGGCAGGGAAGGGCAATGTTATATACATAATAAATAATAAATAAATCTAAAACAATAATAAAATAAAATATAGTAAAGTGATAATAAATAATAATAATAAATGTACAACCATGACTCTTCGTACAAAGGGAACCTTGGCTATATTTAAGTTGAACACTCTTCAATGTAAATATCATCATTCAATAATTAGTCAATAAATGTATATTCATTATATGCCACTGAGAATTTTTTTTTATACAACAAGTAATCCTTACGATCATATTTTATAGAAGTCCAATTGACACAAAATGTGAATATGGTTAGCTCAGATAATTGATCCTAATAAATCTAAAGGCAACCTATAATGTGTTCTATTTGACATTTTGTGCCAGTTGGATTTCCAGAAAACATAAAGGTAATGATTACTCCTTTGATTATTCCTGTGATTTATTGATTAGGGCATGAGAAAAGTTACTTGATGAAGGGAAACTTGATGTCAAACAATAAGCCCATTTGTTGAAGGGAAAAGGTCAATAGAATTATATAGAAATAGGTCAGCAATGTAGTCATGAGAAAGAACATGATTTCATTGACCAAATTGTTAAGAAGAAGCATGGTGATCAAAATTTGACTAAGAAAGGTGGAAAGAAGAAGTCCAATCATTCTTATGGGAAATTGGGACATATGGAGAAGGCTTATTGGTAGAAAACCAAGGATCTAGAGGAGAAAGTGAAAAATCTTGAAGGAGACATGTTGACTAGAAGTTTGACTGACCTATAGCATCAAAATTTAGATGGTAAGGAAAATAACTATATAATTTTTGTTAGTACTTCTCAAGCCTTACATGCTCACACTTCTTAGATTGAATGGATAGTTGACTCTGGTTGCACCCATAATATGACTAAAGATGCTTCTCTCTTTTGTTCATTAAGTGAAGCTACAAAAAAAAAATAAAAAAAATCGTATAAGATAATTATGCACTTTTTGTTGTTGCTTGTGGCAAGTTTGATTGTGAGAATAGAATAATCTCTGATGTGTATCATGTACCTAGTTTGAGGGCCGATTTTTTCTTTGTACCCCAACTAACTCAAACTAGAAAGAAAGTAGAATTTTGGCTAGATTGATTTGTTGTGAAGGATATGCACAATAAATTTGTTGTTGTTGTTGTTGTTAAAGGTTTTCTTGAATCTAAGGATAAATTGTATACGTTCTATGAATTTCCTAAGAAATATCCAAGTATAATTGTACTCATAGCTCAGATCGATGATTGGAGCAGAATTTGGCATGAATGAATAAATTGGACATCTGAATTTTTGAAGCTTGAAATTGATGGTGAAACATAACATGGTTACTAGACTACTTAAGTTTGTTCCCCTTAATGGAATACATGAAGGATGCATTCTTGGAAAGCATTATTATACCATTTTTGAAATATAGAAGGCTTGGAGAGAAAATACTTAGCTAAAACTTGTCCATAGTGACCTATGTTCCATGAACAAACCATCACTAGCTAGCACAAGGTATGTATTGACCTTCATTGATGAATTTTCTAGGTATACTTGGGTATATTTCTTGAAGAATAAGAGTAATGTATTTGAAAATTTTAAGGAATTTATGGAATTCATTGAAAATCAAGCGAACGATGTGTGAAATGTTTAAGATCAAACAATGGAGAATATTATGTGGGAAAGGATTTTGAAAGATACTAGTCACAAAATGGTATATGTTGGCTAATATTAGTACCTTACACACCTTGATAGGATGGATTTATAGAAAGGAAAAACTAAACTTTGGTAGAAATGGCACATTGTTTTCTTAAGAACAAAGTTTTTAGAAGAAGTTGTCAACTCAATGTTCAAAATATTTGTTAAATATGATTTCAACTAAAGATGTATGGAATGTGATACCAGTTGAGAAAATCAAGTGGTAGAAAACCCTTAGACGAACATCTTAAAATATTTGGATGCATAGTGTGTGATCACATTCCAAATGATAGAATGAAGCAACCAGATGCAAAGAGCCATGCTTGTATTATGATGGGTTTTTTGAACAATTGAAAGTCTATAGGCTATTTGATCCCACAAATAAGACATTATTTGTAGAAGATATGTTGTCTTTGATGATAAGACCTCAAGTGTCACTATATTGAATTATTCTTGTGGTTTAATGAGTAATGATCCTTCATAAATTATGTGGAATTTTGGAGAGACTAACTACTTCACAAAACCATGGACTAGGCAATTGTCATCTTTACTTAAATCGATTTGTAGTTGATCTTCCATAGAAGAATCAACCACAAGTTTTGGAATCCATATTTAGTCTAATAATGGTGATATTGGTATAGGAACTCCTTTAAAAAAGTGGATTTGTCTTTCCAAATGGACGACCAAGACAACTAAAGATACTGGAGCTGATGTAGGAGATATCAATGCCTCAAGAAAGACTAGAGGTAAAAAATAGTTTGGTAGAGTTGTTGTAATGGTGTATGTGTGATCCATACTGGATCATTATATTATTTTTCATCTATCTCAATGCTTTCAAAGTGAAAAAAATTATAGGAATCAACTTGTAGGGTCATTTTAGTGGCAAACCCCAATTTGGAAAATTGAGGTATGGAACCTTCCAGAGCCATTTTGAAGAATTAAATGACGTTTTTTGGGTTTTTTTTGTTTATAAATTGTGTCCAATCCCTTAATTATTTTTTACACTTAAATACCTTTCCAACGGTGCAGATCATGTGTCAATCAGAGTTCATATACAAAATTTATGCCTCTCGCAATTTGACCTATCGTGTTGACCACCATGGTATGAGAGGATGCCGCATCAACCCCCATTACTCATGCATATGGGGCTATCCATGTGGGGAATTTAAATAATATTCTAGAAGGTTAAAAACCCTACCACAATTGAGGGTTGAGGAAGTCAAAAACCTACACCTATATGGCTATTGGGTTATGTTGAATACTGGGCAAATAGGAGGAGAAGGGGTTCCATTCTATGTTATTGTATTTTGTTCCATAGTAGAGTAGAACAAATGGGAGTGGGAAATTAGAGAGAATAAAAGAGAGGGTTAGTGTTCTATAGCAGCCTAACA
>JASDQU010312632.1:0-12625 GCA_032191745.1 Picea mariana | reverse complement strand
AAAAAAACTTTTTCTCTTGCATGTTGTGACGAAAGAGTACTTTCATCGCAAGTGGTCGTCGCAAATTTTTCAATATGTAGTAGTGGCAAAGAACAGTAGACCCGATGCTTGACAATTAGGCCTTATTCAAATTTCAGACACTGAAATATAAAAAACAAAATGCAACTTAAACCTATCGACGTAGTTTCTAAAGATTCAACATAAACTCAGGGCCTTCGCTTCAGGCTTCAATTTTCTGCTGACCTACTCACTTGAAAAAAAAAAATGACTATTCACAATGACACGTGGCTTAATGGATTTTATTTCACCAGATAGTGTTTCAGTAACTTGCCATTCACAGGCCCCCAACCAATGCACTATCCATTTAGTTCTTCTAGAAATAAGCATTATTTCTACGATATGCATCGATTTTGAATGGACTCGTCCAAAGATTATCGAATTTTTCATGCTTTCTTTTATCCTCATTCCTCGCGTCCCATTTCAACACCAAATCCCCCAACTGAAAATCATATTTCTTAGAATGCTTGTCAAAGATTTTCTTCATCCTGTCCTGGTGGAGTTGTAATCAATTGTACACCTGTTCCCTTATTTATTGTGTGTGAATTAGTTGATTTATTCTCCTATGGGTGTCATCTAGCTCGGCCTCCTGCTCTTGCATCAACTTTCTGACGGGCAACCCCAGTGAGGTAGGGAAAATTGTGTCTGCGTCATATACAATCTGGAATAGTGACATTGATATGGACTTCTTGGTGGTAACCTGGTCCACCCACAATGCATAAATAAGATTTCTATGCCAAGCCTTCTAGTTGTCTTGTAGGAGTCTTTTGATGATCATGGTTAGGCTTTTATTTGATGATTCTGCTAACCCATTTCCTTGTGGGTAGTACGTTGTAGATTGCCCCAGGGTTATATTGTAATCCTAACAAAACTTCTCCATCTTCTTGGAATTGAATGCGACCACATTATTTGTTATGATCTTGATAGGGTATCAAAATCTCGACAGGATGTTTGTCTCCAAAAATTGGATAATGACAGCATCAGTATCCTGCTCCATGGAGATTGCTTCTATCCATTTCGTGAAGTAATTTGTGGCCATGAGTATCTAGATGTGTTGTACCGAGGATGGTGGGTTTATTTCCCCTTTAAAATCCAAGCCCCATTGCATGAAAGGTGATTCGACTGAGATCGAATTTAGTGGTAGGGGTTGTAGCTTTCTTCTTCCATTAAAAATATGACACTCGTGGCAACTAGACAATTCTTTGTATACATTTGCGAAGATGGTAATCCAATAGTAACCCACTCTCAGGATTTTGAGCACGGTGGTTTTCCAGTAGTGGTGTCCTCCATAGTCACCTTTGTGAAATTCTTTGATAGCTCGTTTCACGTTGTTTTCCAGCAAACAACTAAGCAATATCCCTCAGGGATCTTTCCAGTATAGTGAACTATCCAGGATGTAGAACTTAACCTCTTTGAGCTTTAAAAATATGGCCTTGGTCTTACTTAAGCCTGGAGGGGCTTACATATTTCTCAGCACATAGATGATGTCTATATACCACGACGAATCGATGAAATCCTGAGACACCCACGTAGTTGTTTCTTCCTGAGGATTCTTTGACAGATCAGTGATGAAATTGATCCCCACAGTGTTGGAGTGTGATTGCACCATCAAATTTGCAAGACCCTAACCATTAATCAACTTCATTTGTTTGATTTCGAGATCATATTCCAGCTTGGCCGCTATCCACTTACCCCTTCTCCCCTCAGGGTCAGGTTGAGTCAGGATATCCTTGACTGAGTTGTTGGGAATGTAAGAAATAACATGGGGGTGTAATATGTATGTCCTGAACTCCTTTAGGGATTTTACTAAGGTGTATGCTTGTTTCTCCATAATGTCGTACCTTAGTGGAGAATCTATGAGTGTTATACTGAAATAGGCTATGGGTTTCTCAAAGTTATGATTGTCTTTCTATAAAAGCATGCCAACAATTGTATGCTCTGAGGAAAATGAAAACAAGATGAAGTCCTTTTTGAAGTCTGGACTGGCTAGCACGAAAGCTTTAGTCAACACTACTTTGATATCCTCAAATGATTTCCTGGCTTTCGAGTTCCACTTGATCTTGTTTCCCTTTCTAGGCATGTAGGTGATATGTTTTATAATTTCTTCCAGGTTCGAAATGAACCTTCTCAAGAAATTCACTTTTCTCAGGAAGGATTGCACTTCCTTCTTACTGCTTGGAGTGCCTATTTTCAGGACTCCTTCAACCCTGTTGGGGTCTATCTTGATACCCTCCTTTGAGATGATGTGCCCCAACAACTTCCCTTCTTGCATCCCAACATGTGATTTTTTTGGATTTAATGATATGCCGAATTTCCTACACTTTTGGAAAACTTTCTTCAGATGCCTGAGGTGTTGTTCGTCGGAGTTAGAATATACTATGATGTCATCCAGATAGATCACAATAAACTTGTCCTTTTCATCAGCAAATGCTATGTCCATTTCCCTCTAGAAGGTAGCCCCAACGTTCATCAGGCCGAAAGGCATCTTGACATACATGAGTGTCCCCCATGGTGTCGTAAAATCCATCTTTTCTCTGTCGTCTGGGTGGACCATGATTTGAATATAGCCTGAAAAAATGACCAGTATGGACATCTTATGGGACCCCACCACCTTTTGCAGAATATAGTCCATTTTAGGGAGCGTGTAGTAGTCTTTAAGGGACACTTTGTTTAAGTTTCAAAAACCCACACACAATCTTATTCTGCCACTCTTTTTTGAGAACCTTAAAGAAACGATAATTTTATCTTCAAAGAGTTTATTTACCTCCTTTTCAATCAATGGTGGTAGCAGAGGGTTTATCCATCTCATCTTTTGTTTGAAAGGCCTCTTATATTCTTTGAGAGGGATGAAATGATGAATCACTTTAGTGTCGTACACCTTCAAGTCATCATAACTCCAAGCAAAAACATTGGGGAAATCCTTCATGAGTTTGATGTAGTCTTGCTTGACCTCTAGACTGAGCATTTTTGACGATTTGATTATTTTTGGGTTTTCCTCGGTCTCAATGTTTCAATATTCGACATCCTCTTCGTTTGCAGTGATATTGGGATTTCTATCCATGTCGTTTTCATCAAACAACTTTTCCAGCGGAAATAACCCCTTTGGGATGATATTATTTTTTAGTTGTACTATGTCCCTTCCCGCTATTTGATTCTGAAAAGGGTCATCATCACCGTGCGCATCTGTGCTCTCATCTTCATTGCAGCAACACTCATCATCAATGTTTATGTTAGCAAACTCACCGCTCATTAGGATGAACCTCTCCATCTGTTTGTCGTTCTCAAACACTTGCCAATGTTTGATATTATCAGTGACTATCGGCTTGTGTTTGACTTCCATTTCATATTTTCTATTTGGAAAGATGGGAATTTTAAAAATTGAGGCCGATGCATCGACGATTTGATTCTGCCCCCTCGGGATCGTCGATAGCTCATTCTCCAAGAATTCTTCGAGGAGGTCCAGTGCTAGGTTTATGTATGCTCTCAACCTGTGGTGTTTGGATTGATATGTGCCTTTCACCTGGTTTATAACCAGCTCAGAGTCTTCGCACACTGCTATCCTCTTTGCTCTTAATTATTTCAACACCTTCAAGCCCAAAATCAGTGCCTCATACTCGGCCATGTTATTTGTACATTTGAACGTGAGCTTGTACGATCACAATTTTGTGCCCACCTCGGGGGGGCTTATCCATACGTCAGCCCCTACTCCTTCCTTACTGACATCGCCATCGAAACTCATGTTCCATGTCTTGTTTTCCACGTGGTTCTTTGGGTCGGTGCACTCTACTACTTGTCGCATGGCTTCCTCATCGGCGATCATGATGGTTGTTGGCTCTTCCTCTTCAAATCTCAGGTCATTGTAGAATATTGAGGATCCAACCTCAGTGTCGACAGAGTAGATAGGATGGTTATTTGGTTGTGCCTTACTGCTTACCATGTATTTTAGCAGCACTTATTTGTACAGCCGTCTATCGTGACCAAAGATAGGAATGGTGGCGTATGACATGTCCATTTGTAGAGTCCCCTTTAACTTTGCAGCCCACGACCTAGAAAGAAGCATGCCAAACTTAGGGGGTATGTCTGTCACGACCACATCCATAACCATGTTCTTTGAAGGAATTTGGGCTAGTGATATGACCAAGTCCTTGATGAGACCCAAACACTTGACTTTCCTCGAATCAAAAGGAAAAAGGTCCTTATAGGGTCATGTGATGTCCAAACCCAACTTGTCCATGATCACCTTTGGCATAAGGTTGTGCGACGTGCCTGAATCCAACATGGCGTTATGAGGGTCATTTCATGAACTTTTAGACTGACATAGAATGGGGGAACGTCCTTAGTATCACTTGTCTCCTCAACGCATGGACCAAACAGAATAGCAGGGTGATCATCTTGGACGTTCAAAGTATCGAGGGTCCCTCCCATTTTTAGCATTTTAATAATTTTCTCCCGATATGTTGATGGGAAAATTTGACATGCCATCAACTGGAAGAATATATCTGGTCCGGGGTTGTCTAAATAACCCAAGTTGTTTGGTGTAACCTATTCTGATGGGTTTAATGGCTCTGTTATCCAACTAGAGTCCTAAAAATAATAAAGGAAATGAAACTAATATAAAATATATGATTCTAACAAATGATATATTATTGACTAATGTTTATTAAAAAGAAATGTGAATATAAACAATCTATATACAGGTTACAAGGTTTTCCTGAAATCTTGCGAAAATGATTGTTTGATAAAGTTTATGAATCAAATATGAACAACACTTCATTTTGTTTTGTTTTTTTTAAATATATTAAACAAATAAATACTAAATGAATACGATTGAAACAATGACACAAAAACAGTCAAAGCTAATTAATGTAATCATCGTTTCATTCATAAACAACTCTAAATAAAAGAAAAGAATGCATCTACTAACCTCTAACTGATCAATCAACGAAGTTTATCTTCCTATGTTGTACGAGCTCCTGCCTGTACTTTTGTTAAGGGAAACCTATAACAAAACAATACTAGCACTTCCAGAATACATTCAAAGAAGTATTCGATATTGGAGTAAATTAATAACAACATGAAGACATCTAATTAAAAATCTTGTGATCTTAAGATGATCAATATTTAAGAATGAGAGAAAAATCAGATCTGAATATTGATATTATCCATCATTTAACATTAAGAATAAATTAAAAAATAATCAAATGATAGATCAATCACACATAAAAAAGGAATAAGAAATTATGGACAACATAGAACATTTAACAATATGAAAACACCATATGATGACAAGCTAAAGCTAAAATCAACCATAATAATATCCTCATAATACAATAGTAATGAAAGAACGAAATGGAATAAGCATCACACATGTCTAAATCCAAAGATGAATTGCTTTCCCATATTCTTTCATAAAATCACATGCCCATACTGTAGTCCTGGAAGAGTATTTTGGGATAATAGACTCTTAAAGATTGAAAAAAATAATACATAAATGATAACAATTAACCATGTATTGATAAAAAAAGACTAAAGCTAATTTAAACCAATGCATAATCAATTATTCAAAGAATATGAATATGTTATAATGAAAATAAAACCATTTTACTTACAGGACAAAAGCCATTAAGCAATCTGGAATTCCATATTCTTCTTTGAAAATACTCGTCCATTCTCCCAAAGATTCCAACTATCTATTACTCCATTTGAAAAGAAAAAAAGTTTACAAAATAAATAATATACAAAAGAGAAAGGATAAAAAATCCTCCTCTCTAATTCTTGGATCCTGGATCTGAACTTTCTCATATATTTATACAATGAATGAACAATCTGGGCGTCACTATTAATTTCAGCCACCTAAAATTTGCCTCGTAAAGAGACACAAATATATCTCAAATCGTGCATTTGAGAAAATTTCTATGCAATAGGTAAACGGGTCCATTTGGGAAATGGGTTTTCAACCGTTTCTTCAAATTCCTCCCGGTTTGGCTGCAATCAGTCCTGCAAAATCATCTGTTTGATCTTGACGCCTTTCCAAATTTTATCTATTGTTGCTCATAAAATTATTTGTAGCAATCCAATATTATTTTTGGATCAATCATCTTGAACGTATTTGGATAATAAAATCAAGCCATGATCAGATCTGTATCAAATATTTGATAATATAAACCTGTGAAACAAAAATAAACCTAAATTAATAACCTAAAATTTGTGAATAAAACAAAATCTAGAACAATAAAATAAAAAATGAATTTAAACTAACTATAAGTTCTAAACAAACATTGTTTATAATTTCCTTTCAAATATGATTTTAAAATTCTAGAAGCTTCAAGTTAATGGAGAAGAGAAAAATATTAATTTTGGTTTTTTACAAAATCAAACAAATCATAGATAATTCTTTTTATTATTATTATTATTATTATTATTATTATTATTTTGAAATGAGATGCAAAATAAAATAAAGAAGAATTTAATTAATTAATATCACCAAATGATTTTATGAAAATGAGAAACCAACCAAGACATTATTTGATGAAGTATTGAACCCATTATTCAAAATAGTCAAACTTGCTAATGAGCAAAAGAAAGAACACATAATCGTAATTTAAATGAAAGTAAACAGTTGATAAAAATTAACGTTTTTGTCTAAATTGAGATTTGTATGCTCATTTCTAAATTTTGACATATACTCTTGTAATAAATGTCTCATACTATAGTGAATGTCTTAAGTTTGTCTCAAAGCAAGCCAAGGTATGGAACTATTTAAAAATGTTGATTCTGTAGCCCATCATAATTATCAAGATTCTAATGGGGGCCCTTTAATTTTTGTAAAAATTTAGGGGGAGTTGTTGGGGCCCAAAAAATGGCGACTTACTGGGTGAAGTAGTTATCTATGATCTGGTAAGATTTCATCTCAGGAAAGAAAAATAAGACTTGAAAAAGGATTTAAACTCCCTGAAATAAATTCACTCTAAGACCATATAGTATTAGGATAAGCTCAATGTTATAACCAGACAATAGAATTTTCTTTGCAGGGGATTATAACCTGAAATAATGTCTTAATCAAAGAGTCATGATGTTTATAAAAGAACTTCAATACCATTGATAGAGCCACTGCATCCAACAGGCATTCATAGCCTCAACATGGATGTCATTTAACCCACTCAAATGTTTTAATCCCATCCAATAGTTGTATCCACATGATGTATACTTCCATAAAAGTTAATTTAAAAACATATACCTACTACCTCTCGACCCGACATTGCTTCATTGCCAACAAGCCTGTTCAGTACCCTGACGAAGTTGTCTTGGTATCATGTGTGCATTTACTCGCTGCCAGCGAGTCTGTTTAGTACCCCGACAGGTTTACACACACTTCCCACACATAAGTTCTTTCAACCCTCTTATGCCACTTTTAAATATTAATACAATTATAGATTTATTGATAACAAAGAGAGCGGGGTGATACTGGAGGTTAATTGCAATACAGGTGAATAGTTGATCAAGTTATTTATTTGCTTTCAAAACTAGAAGTTTTATCATGGTTTAGAGATTTTAGATTTCATTTAAGAAATCATCTAGAGAATGGGGAAGCACTTAAAAGTGACTCTTTAAGAATATGTACGACATAAAAAGTTTATTGATCATCGTAATTCTCAAAGATTTAAACCATATCTCTGGTGTAATACTCTGGCAAAGACAATTTGAGGACAAAATGAAAGTGACAATTGACTTAAAAATCAATTGTCTGAGTTATATCTTAATATCAGGACCTCTTTGAACTATTTCAATTTGCTTGAAAAACACAAGTCTTAAAATAAATGCTTCTTTTGACAATAGCTCTTTGATAAAAAAATATATTGATTCAAAAAGACAGATAAGAAGAAAACTCATTCAAAGAAATCAAAGAAAACAAAAAACAAAGAACAAACCAAATCAAATTTTATTAATGGGATTCAAAATCAGAAGTACACAAAATCAAAACAACAAAAGAAAACTTTTCAGGAAACGATTTTGGCCAAAGATAAACTTGAGCTTTTGGATCCACTAGCATCTTACTGTAAAATAAAGGACGAACTAAATCATATAAAATATCATGTGCGAGAAAGTTCTTTTCTTAAGATAGTGATGCATGAGATGCTACTTTGATTAAAAATAAAAGAGACTAAACGAAAATAGAAAAATCCTTATTAAAATGAGTGCAGTCCTACTCGTGGCATCTTAGGTCAGGGTTGAATTGATAGTTCAAATTTACTTATCTCTTTACTTTCCATTTAAAATTTTCATGAGGATACTGCGTTTTTGAAAAGAAATGTTCAACAAAAAGCAGAGAGAAAAAAATTTAAAGTGGATTTCCCTGACAACATTCATATTATGGTTCTCTTGGTGTACCAACTTATGTTCATAACTGCATTATTACACAAAGAAATATTGAGAAAGAAAATTAAAGGAAACCTACTCCTAAATCTACTCTAAACTACTAAATAGATGAAAATGCTAAGTAAAATTGTATTTCCAATGCAGCGAGAGCATCTTCAATCCTGCAAGGCATAGAAAGTCGAAAATCAGAATAAAAGAATGTAGTATTTGCAGATACAAAAGAAATATGTCATTCTTACCTCCTATATATTCTTTTAAAAATAAAACAAGTACAACCTTACCATTTTTTTGAAACTTCTTGATGTATGAATCCTCCAACCATTCTGCAATCTCGTTGTGATATGAGTCATAATGGCATGTAAGAGTGTAAGTAAGTTTAGAAAACTTGTCAATATTATGGAGACCTGACATAACCATCAGCCAAGGCCGAAATGCCCCATCCTCCTGACAATTCTCCAAGTGTTCATCAATTTATTCACATGGAGGATCTTAAAAAATCATATTATGCTTACTTCCTAGATATTTAGGTAGAAACAAAGCAAGCCCACCTTTATCTTTATTATGAAGATTTTTTAGATACAAATCTTCGAGCCATTCTAAGATCTTGTCATAAAAATTAGGATGCAAACTATGACTTTGATGAAATTGATATATCAATGGGGAACACATAATAAGAGGATTCATGATATCAATTAGATTATTCGTTTGAACGCTTCCTTTGATGATATTGATCATTTCAAAATGTGAAGCATAAACATTAAAATTTGAACTAATCAAAGAACGAATATGCAATGTAGAATATTTGATTTCCATAAGAATAAGTGCATTGTCTTTTTCAACAATAAATCATGTAAAATCATCTTGCAACATGTCATTTTTCCATGCGAATGATGAAAGTGAAAGAGCATCAAATCCAACTTCATAAACATTATGTTTGGAATTAATTTCACCAAATTTTGGCATATTGAAAAGATTTGATTTTGATGGAAAAGAGTAAGATATTTTGGGTGAAGTATCAAGTCCAGCAGAATCTAAGAAGAGATTGGGATATAAAGAGTAAAATGAATCAGAAATGAGCACATGAAAAGAATATCTTGAGCTATGATATTTAACAATGTTATTCTCAAGACATTCCTCTTTACTTTCCTTAAAAATTTCACTTTGTTTTGGTGATAAATTCTTCAACATAATATGATCATCTAAATTAATCTCCTGTATGATAGATAATTCAAAAATTTCACAACAAACATATGATCTTTCTTATGGATAAGTTATGATTTGTAGATGAGGTTCTAAGGTTTCTTCTTCTAATTGCAGATCTACATCTCTAATCAGTTTCA
The DNA here is from genome assembly GCA_032191745.1 of Picea mariana. NCBI lineage: Eukaryota > Viridiplantae > Streptophyta > Pinopsida > Pinales > Pinaceae > Picea > Picea mariana. The sequence goes on along the minus strand of JASDQU010312632.1, from coordinate 2,852 downwards.
TTGGAATCTTATAATGCTTAAGATCATTTTCGTCACCTAAGTGCTCTTCAATAATTGAATTTAAATACTGATTAGAGAAAGGGTTAGAAGAATATGGACACTCATCCCAACATCAAATCTTCTTCCATGATGTTCAAGGACTGATTATACAATGATTCAGGGGAAAAACCAATTTGATTGTCAGTAAGAACATTTTCAATAGATTCTACCTCTCTTGCTTGTTCAAAATTTTCGGATGGATTCCTTTCATCCTCCAAACAAAATTCTTCTCGCAATTGAGTGGTAGGATTTGTAACCGATTTATCATTCGCTATTGAATGTGACTGGATGAAAGGGATGCAAGCATCATAGAGGAGATTTAGTACAGATGACATGTCATCAAGATTAAATTTATAGAGAACATGATGGATTCTTGTTGAAAAGCCTTCTGGAGATGAATTGCCATTGATTAGTAAAGTCTGAAATTCTTCACATAATTGATTGTAATCATAGTTTTCAAAAGCATATAAAAATTCATCTACAAACTGAAACCAATCAATAATGTGATATGTTGGAAAAGACTCAAACCAATGTTTAATATGACCCCTGAAAGTAAAAGCAAACAATCTGCACAAAACCTTTAAATAAGAAATATCATGCTTGATGCATTTACACCAAAACTTGTTAATATGGTATTTTGCATATACATTCCCCCCACCATCAAAGGTGAGTTTGGACAAGAGAGACTGTCTTGTTGAGAATATCAGGTAATGAGAAGTAGAAATCATGTTCCAACATAGTAATTTGGGGAGTCATGGGAAATTAATTAAATTCGAAACAAAGACTCCTATAAGACTAGCTTGTCAATCTGGCCTACCTTCTAGTGCATTTAAAGATGACACAAAAGAAAAATTTATAAATATGGAATTACGACAGGCTGAGGGGTAAAACATTTAATCATTAAATTTTCATCGGCCCTCCTTCCAGCGCCATTTGTTGACGGACAAATTTGACATGTTGTCAACTGTAAGCATAGATCCGATCCGGGGTTGTCTAAATAACCCAAACCGTTTGGTGTAACCTATTTTGACAGGTTTAATGGCTCCGTTAGCCAACTAGAGTCCTAAAAATAATAAAGGAAATGAAACTAATCTAAAATCTATGATTCTAACAAATGATATATTACTGACTAATGTTTATTAAAAAGAAATGTGAATATAAACAATCTATATACAGGTTAAAAGGTTTGCATGAAATCTTGTGAAAATGATTGTTTGATAAAGTTTATGAATCAAATATGAACAACACTTCATTTTTTTTTTTTTTTTTAAGATATTAAATAAATAAATACTAAATGAATATGATTGAAACAATGACACAAAAATAGTCAAAGCTAATTAATGTAATCATTGTTTCATTCATAACCAACTCTAAATAAAAGAAAAAATGCATCTACTAACCTCTAACTGATCAATCAACTGAGTTTATCTTCCTGCGTTGTATGATCTCATGCCTGTATTGTTGTTAAGGGAAACCTATAACAAAACAATACTATCACTTCTAGAATACATTCAAAGAAGTATTCGATATTGGAGTAAATTAATAACAATAGAAAGACATCTAATTAAAAATCTTGTGATCTTAAGATGATCAATATTTAAGAATGAGAGAAAACTCAGATTTGAATATTGATATTATCCATCATTTAACATTAAGAATAAATTCAAAAACAATCAAATGATAGATCAATCATACATTAAAAATGGAATAATAAATTATGGACAACATATAACATTTAACAATATGAAAACACCATATGATGACAAGCTAAATCTAAAATCAACTATAATGGCATCCTCATAATACAATAGTAATGGAAGAATGAAATGGAATAAGCATCACACAGGTCTAAAGCCAAAGATGAATTTCTTTCCCATATTCTTTATCAAAATCACATGCCCATACTGTAGTCCTGGAAGAATTTTTTGGGATAATAGACTCTTAAAGACTAAAAATATTAATACATAAATGATAGAAATTAACCATGTATTGATAAAAAAGACTAAATCTAATTTAAATCAATGCATAATCAATTATTCAAAGAATATGAAAATATTATAATGAAAATAAAATCATTTTACTCACAGGACAAAAGCCATTAAGTAACCTAAAATTCCATATTCTTCTTTGAAAATACTCATCCATTCTCCCAAAGATTCCAACTATCTGTTACTCCATTTGAAAAGAAAAAATGTTTACAAAAAAAATAATATACAAAAGAGAAAGGATAAAAATCCTCCTCTCCAATTCTTGGATCCTGGCTCTGAACTTTCTCATATATTTATACAATGAATGAACAGTCTTGGTGTCACTATTAATTTCCGCCACCTGAAATTTGTCTCATAAAGAGACACAAATATCTCTCAAATCGTGCATTTTTGGGGGAAAATTTCAAAGAGGAAGGTAAGCGAGTCCATTTGGGAAATGGGTTTTCAACTTTTTCTTTAAATTCCTCGCGGTTTGGCTGCAATCAGCTCTGCAAAATCGTCTATCTGATAGTGACGTCTTTCCAAATTTTATCTGTTGTTGCTCATAAAATTATTTCTAGCAATCCAATATTATTTTTGGATCAATCATCTTGAATGTATTTGGATAATAAAATCAATCCATGATCAGATCCATATCAAATATTTGATAATAGAAACCTGTGAAACAAAAAGAAACCTAAATTAATAACCTAAAAATTGTGAATAAAACAAAATCTAGAACAATAAAATAAAAAATGAATTTAAACTAACTATAAGTTCTAAACAAAAGTTGTTTATAATTTCCTTTCAAATACGATCTTAAAATTCTAGAAGCTTCAAGTTAAT